>CAEGAE010042764.1:0-88182 GCA_903067095.1 Girardinus metallicus
AATTTGGAGAGGCCAATCAACCTGACAGTCATGTTTTTGGACTGTGGGAGGAAGCCGGAGTACCCGGAGAGAACCCAGCATGCACAGGGAGAACATGCAAACTCCGTGCAGACAGACCCCGGGCCGGGAATCGAACCCAGAACCTTCTTGCTGCAAGGCAACAGCTCTACCAACTGCGCCACTGTGCAGCCCAGTTTTTCATTTTATAAAAGAAAAAAAAAAAGGCATATTTAAAATTTTTCATACCAATTTTTTATATTCAATTGACAAAATGTTGTTTGGATTACATCAATCTTACACTTCTTGTATCTGTAGGGTGTTTTTTTTTTAAGTTTCTGCTGGTATATCAATGAGGAGCTGTAAGTCTTTGTGATGCCAAGGCTTCCCTCCACTCCAAGCCTTTTAGCTCAATCCACATTGTCTGTCAGATTCAAGTTGAGATGCTTGTTGGGTCACTGCAGCATGCTAATATTATTTAATATTTTGCAGTGTTAAATAACATTAACACTGTTATTAAATTAAAAACATTTACTGTGTTTAATTTACCAACACAAGAAATGTGTTGGCAAATTAAACAGATTACTAGAACCTTAAATCTGAGAAGACACAAATTTGAATAAAATGAAAATTGTACTTTTTGTGTATTTAAGTCTCAACTGAAACCTTTCACAAATATTGTTTTAAACTTTAGTGCAAAACTGACTTTTTGAGCTTCACTTCATGTCATGATGTTAATATCTCGCCAAGAGCTGGAGTGTTACTTTTATTCTGTCATCATAGGAACCACTGCTGAGTCCCAAGGAGGGCTATAAATGTAAAACCAGTTACATGAGAATAACTACTGTGATGACCTGCTGAAGTCAGAGTGTCAGAAAGAGCAGGAGCTTCTTAAAGAGACAGAGGGCTAATTTTAAGACGTCAAATTACGAAGTCCGATTTCTTTGAAGTCATGTTTATTATGTACAGCATTTTTATAACTGATGGTAACAGTCACCTTACTGTGCTTTAACATGGTAATATGTGCCTGGAAAATACATAATACTGCCCGTTTAAACAAATTTGTTTTATAAGTTAGAATATTCCAAAATGGTGGCATGAGGTTTTTGGAATTAATCTTTAAATGTGATCATTGAACTCCAGAATACTGCAACAGTATTAGAAAACAAACTTAAGAACTAACTTAAGCCCTGCATTGATGAGGTGCACATCATGGGACGGTGCATAGAGTGGAGGTGGACCGTAGACCCCAGACACCTGTCTGAGGTTTGTCTCCTGATTCTGGGACCTCTGCTTCGCCCTTCTGTCTTTACACATTTTCATGTCAAATACTTTAGGTAAATTCCACTGTTGCCACAGAAACCTTTTTAAACAAATGTACATGTCTTGGCAAAACGATGCTTTAAAATGATGACTTCTGGGACTAAGAGAAGCTAAACGGCACATTGTTGCAGATTTGTGGCCGAACATCTCAGATTGATCTTCATCCAACAGCTTGTTCCTGCTTGTGCATGCTAACAAGTATCTCCCTCCAGCTGTTATATTCACTATATTGGCCATATAACAGCAGTATTATGTTCCCTTGGCTGTCTCATACAACATAACGCAGCTCTCCTCTTTAACTGCTACGCAGTAGGGGTGAGCCAAAGCATTTGAAACTCCAATTCGGATTACACCATGTGCACACTGTATGATAATGGTTAATTCTTTCTCATTCCCCCCTTTACTGTCACTTCAGTCCTTTACCCACAAATCTCATCTTAAACCTAAAAAAGCAACAAGCTGGGGATTTCCTGCTTCTCTGTGTTATAAGCTTGTAAATGGCAACTTCAGCTCCGCTGCTGCAGAAACCTGTGGCGCCGTTGCTGGCCCTCAGCTATGCACTGCGTGGTTCTGCAGCGCAGATGTCACTCCATCTAGCTAAAACTACCAGCCATGCATGCTCAAACTTAATAAACAAAGTAATTTGTCCAGCTGCAAGTGTGAGATGTTTAGATTCCCCAGTTGCAGTGTAAGGAAAAATGGAATGACAGAGGAAGAGGGAAACAGCAGTAATTATAAAACTAATTACTAAATGCTGATGATGCCCATAGGCTTTGCATAACTAAATTTAGACGAGGAAATTGCTTTCGGCTGCCGACGGGGCTGCTGGGTGTTTTGCTCATCTCATTTTTTTTCTTAATTCTTTCCTCGTTCTTCCTGCATGCTGTCACAGACTGGCACAGCCAAAAAGAACATAATCACTATAGAAACAATTACTCAAACACCTTTCCCCCTATGTCTTCTATCTTTATTTTTTGTTGGCAAACAGAAAACCGCTCTAGGAAATATCGTTGTCTAACAATGTGTTGTAATGACAGAAATTATTGGTTCTTGTTTCTGTTTTCCCCCAGAAACGCTCTGCAATCACGTAGAACACAAAGGTAGTATGAGCCGATCCCCTTATTGAATCAGGCTGGGCTTCTCTCTGCGGGGTTGCGTATGAAAGACATGTTTTTGTCTTATTAAGTGTCTGCAAGCATTTGTACACAACTCAGATCTAAGGCTTGACTCTCAAGTGGAGTGAGATCATTCCTGTTGTAAAATAGCTTCATGGCCAAATGCAGGCAGAGATAGTCTTGTTTAAACTGAAACATTTCCAGAAGAGTTTTCAGACTTATATTTGTCAGATTCCACTTCTCTCAGATACATCTAGTCAGTGTAGCATAAGGGGGGAAATGCTGATCAGTAAGCAAATATTTTAACCAAGACGAAATACAAAAACTTAGATTTAGTGTGAAAGGATTTGTTAAAGTTTTTGTTTTGTTCATAGAGAGATGATTTTTTTTTTTATTGTCAATCAGGCATACAAACCAACTTCTCCTGTTAGTTCTACTTCAGAAGCAGCAAATCTGAAGCCCAAGACATTGTTTAATGTTGTTTCTCTTTTTTCTCAAAAAGAGTTAATTGATTAGGCAAGAAAGTGTTTTCTGAATGTTCAATAAAAAAAAATTAAAAAAACTACATTGTACCCTAGGGTTCAGGAACCACAGCTGCCCATGAATAGCAAAGATCTGCAAATACATATGACCATATGAAAACATGTATAACTACCTATTATTATAGTTCAAACACAAAATACACCTCAATATGGATCAGTACAAGCATACTGGAAAACATTTTAGCAATACTACAACAGCTTTTGGGAGATACAGTCAATCAGTGCCAATCATAGCATTTCTGTAACAACTGAGGGTAACATATGTTACTTGATCGTGGTATAAAATAGCTCTATGCCTGGAATATGCAGGCTAAGTTGTAAGGCTAACTTACAACTTAGCCTGGTATATGCACAGGCATAGGGCCTGTTATATATTCCAGGCTAAGGTGTAAATGTAAGCCTAAGAAGGCCTAAATCTGACATATAAATTATTTTGGCAGAATATTTCAGATTTTCATAAATATCATAAATATTTTTAAAATAATTAATTCATAACATTGAATTTTCATGTCATTAATGTTAACATTATTGCCTCCATTCATACAAGAGGACATGTAGACAGACTTAATTTCAGAAACACAGAAAAATCCATCTGTGTTCAGAGACCACAGCTGGCCATGCACCTACATACATTGTTGTTGCTGCACCCCCCCCCTCCCCCCCTCTCTCTCTACTTCTCCTTCTGAGAGGGTGAGATGTGCTACCAGCTCTACGTCTTAACGGGTGAATTGAGTTTCCTAAAACTGCTGGGATTTACCCTGTCCAGAACTAAGGTAAACTCTATTTAAGCTGGTGTTGAGAAAGACCTGCCTGGTTTCTGACGACCTCCATTCATTCGTCCCAACCTTCTTCCCCTTGTGAATTAGCCAGTCTGAGCAGCCTGCAGCCAACTAATTTCAGAGGGCACACCTGTCAACGGTTGCTTTTTCTCTTTATTACAACGTGCTTTTGTTACTGAACCAGGTTGTGACTATATGCCCAACTTTACATGTAGTTTTGGGCTTAAAGCAAACTGTAAGCCATTTTCCACCTTTTCCTCTCCAGAATCAAACATCATAGCTATTTTATGACCATCAAAAAACTTTGAGATGACTTATTGGTTGAATGTCCATAACATCTTTTAGATTTTCTTTATGCTAGATATTTTATTAGTAAGGCATTTTTGCAAGGGTGAGCACATCTTAATTCACTAGCAGAAATAATCAAATGAGGAAGATCAATCATCTAGCCTATCTTTCCCTAATGCTGACACTGAGAACTAAAAAGGGAACTTTTGAGAGAGACGGACGGAGTACGGCATTTCGAACCCCAGAACTGGCCTGATGATGAAGAAGGTGTTGCAGCAGGAGGAGGATCTGGATCAAGGAAAGCAGGCATCCCTGCAGGTCTGAAGAGCTTTTGTCTCTGCTTGGATGTTGAGGTTATGCAGGCTTTGGGTGCGGGCAGAAAGAGTTCTGATTTAGAGCGGCAGGTCTTGGGTCTTAGGGTGACTTCCTCATGTGTGTAGCGGTCCTCAGCTTCTTGTCTTGTGGCTCTGAAGCTTCCTTCATCTTGTCTCACGATGTTTCTGATCCGTTGAGATGTAGAGCGGAAGGAAAGGACCAGTTCTTCTTCTTTGCCGTTGTTCTCTGTCTGTGCCTTTGTCTTTGTCTTTGCCTTGGTCTTCATCTTTGTCTTTGGAGTCTGAACCCAGCTGATGAGAGAAGTGCGATTCGAAGCCACATGTTGCGGGGCTGACGGTTTGGTCTCCATATGCAGGACAGTCTTTGGCTCTGTGGCCCCGTTTCTTCTTCAGCTGCAGAGGTCTCTGTCCATCTCGATCTTGGCTTGAAGCTGCCTGGAGGATCCAACCAAAGGTTCCTCTTTTGCATTCACCTTTTACAGGGTTTATTCACCCTTTTGGTTCCTTTGGATTGGCTAGCACTGTTGCTGTCCTTGTTTCATTGGTCGACTGCTTGGACAGATGATCTCATATCCATCACTGTCTTAGAGATATTGATGTCTGTGCTAATGTCCCATGGTTGCTCAAAGGACCTACTACATCCGTTGCCTGCACAATAGTCTCTTCCCAGTTGTTCAACAATTTGTTTCCAAATAAGGCCTTGGTCATCTCTGCTCTCCTGTCAGTTCCTCTTTTCCCCTATCCTTTCACCTACCATCTACCTACAACACAACATCCGTGATCTTTAATTGGAGTTACACATTTTACAACGTTTCAAGATCAATGTCAAAATCACATGTATAACCTTTTAGCCTCTCTTTGATTTAGCATTCATTTATAATATTATGATAACCATAACTTATTAGTTACTCTTATTATACTCATAATCTGAGTTATTACAGACAGTCTTTGGGAAAGAAACCAAGAATAATCCATTATTCTAATTATTTGATATCAAATACTTGTAAGCATTCCCACAATTATAAGTATAAGTGTAAGTATTCTTACAAGCAAAACAATATTAATATAAGTATTTTATTTTCGGTCTTATTCAGTTACTCAAAATGTTTAAGCTTCTTTCTTTAAAACTTTTATGCCTTGAAAAAAGGAATAGTCTCAACTATTTTTTATTAATCTGCAAGCTGGAAACTTATTTCCTCCTCTTCCAGGAAGCTGTTCCTGTTTCCTGACACTTTCTGTCTGACTATGATTTCTTATGGTTAGATAGAAAAAGGAAGTAGAATTTAAGCAAAGTTTGCAGGAGACAAAAACAACACACACAACCAGTTTGATTTTATTGAAGTTTGAGTCCACTGTTGGGTCTTGACATTACTTGTGTGATTAACTTCATGTAACTTCAGGTAACTTCATGTATTGTTACTTTTAAACTGCAATCCCTACCATGGAGAAGTGGGATGATCTCGGGTTTTCTTGACAACATACATATGCACGCATGCATGCACACATACATACATACCTTTGCCATGTAGTTATATATTTTTTTCTTGTAATTTTTTTCATGTTTCATCCCTGTTTATTTCTTAGACCAACGTGTCATTATACAGTGCTTACTGTAAGTAGTCAATCACCTGCTCCAGTATAAAGTAGCAGAAGTTTTGACACTGAATTAAAGCCAACATGAAAAGCGTGTGTTTGACAAAGTAAAGTATTTCCAGTCAGATGTAATTGGCTTGTCGGTGCTAGCAGTGATATATGTTGGTAATTACTTAACTGCCTTAGTTTGAGTCAAAGGGTTTTTCCCCCCTTTTATAATTATTTTCCCCCTCCTCCCACAGCTGTTTGTGAAAAAAACTGGTAAACAGCAGCTGCACATACTGTAAATACATAAATCTTCTGTTTATGGAATATGTGGGGCTGTAGAGTTTAGATTCTCTTTGCATAGTAGAATATATCCTACCAAAAAATTTAAATTACAGTTACTATGGAAACTCTGTACATGTCAGAAAACCATGTAAGGAAAGTCAACGCATTACTTCCCAGGCAAAAACTGTACAGACCAAATGTTAACAGTGTTCTATTAACACACTTTTGTTTTATAATCTTTATTATTATTATTTTAATATGGGTGTGTAACACCTTACCAAAATATACTTGCACCAATAGAAGCTTTTAATTTCCCTAAATAGTCTGCAAGTTTATCAGGAGACATTAAATGAAATTTCGTTTGCTGTGTCTCAGTCATCCACTCTATCTCTGTCTCACACACGCACATGGACACATACACACATTCAGTCACACAAAATGAAGTTGTGGAGGTGTACACAAAGATGAGTACATACAGACTCACACACAGTGATGCACTCTCTGATCGAAACCAATGGATTTAATGGATTTTTTTACAATTCAAAAATCTAAGAGGGGAGAGTTAGAGGACACGGAGAAAGAGATGAATGGATCAGAGAGGGAGAGAATTATAAATTGCAGAGGAAGAGAGAGAGAGAGTGCAGCCAAGCTTGTGTGTGCTGGGGCGTGAAGCATTCAGCTGTACCGCCATCTGAACGCTCGGTTAGCAGTTCAGCCGTTTCTTAATAACACTCATATCTGTTCTCTGAAATACTCCTGTTCTCCATCCCCATGTCTGCTGGCTGCCCTCCCCTCTGCCTCCATTCATTTATCCTACATCTGGATTAGTTCACATTCTCCTCCTCTTTGCCTCATTTTCTACTTTCAAAGTAGTATCAAACTGTTAATTATCTGTTAGTATCAAACTAACAGAAAACAAATCAATGACAAAAACAAATCAATGTCAAAAACAAATCAATGACAAAAACATGTGTAACTGACATAAAAGAAGGGCATTACATAACATAAATGGTTTGAAGTTATAGTTTTATCACATTATTGTTAAATGCAATCTAAAGATCTAAATGCAGTTTAATCACAATGAAAGAAAGTCAGCTAGTCTTTCTTATATAAATGTCATTAAATGACATTGATTGTTTGTAACTGGAAAATGTTTTTTTCCTGGTTGAATTACTTTTGATTACTTAGGTGAAAAATAAATATCAAGTAAAATGTATAAGATCTTTAGTTTATTCAGTCCTTGAGTTAATGATGCTGCAGTCCCTTTTCCCCAGGTAAAGTACAAAATACATTTTTATCAACCACATTTTCAGAAGAAAATTTATAAATTATTCTAAAATTATCAGCCTGAGTTGTTATAGATTCAGTTTTTATTTTTTAAAAGCACCAAATGCTTGTTTATTTCTTGACAGTGTTGTATTGAATTAGGTCTTTACAATACAATGACTTAAAATAATTAGTGTATTGACAATATTATAATTTGATGCTTTGGTTTTTACTACATCAATGTTCTTTTGTTTCATTGTCTAATGATATTATTTTCCTTTTTCTTCCCTGATCTTTAACGTAACATTAATATCTGCCATTACTTTCTTGCCTGTTTCCTACAAAATCTCCATGTTTTCTACCATATTCCAGAATTTTTATCTGTTCCCAACGGTCTTGCACTTTCCTTGGGTTTTTCCTGTATCGTCTCATTATCAAACTCTTCGTCCCTCCCTTGGCTTTCTTTTGTTGTAGCATGTCTTGTTTTTTGAACCAAACACTAGCTCAGCTAATCGCAGCTTGTGTTGACTCACTAAAGCTTTTCAGATCACTGTAATGAAGATGAAGAAAATACATATTGCTATAAGGCTATGAGGAAAGACAGTTTTAAAACCACTTATCTCTTTGGATCCTGATTAATTTGTCAGTGTCTTCCTGTCAGTCAAACTGTTTGAGCTGCAGTCATACTAATTGGTTTTTCAACATATTTTAAGACAGAAATGCTGAAATGACAGTTTAATTCATGAATCTGGTCTCTGGTGCTCATGCAGAGAGGCACAGTAACTGGAATTTTTTTTATCATATTTCCTGTACTGGCATGCTGTGGTAGAACTGGTTACCTGCATGTGCCAGGGCAGTTTTGTGCTACAGAAAAAAGACATCTGAAGATGGTAATCTAATATTATGATCTAGAAAAATGCGACAGGAGGTCATCAGTAGTGTTGAGAGAGGATTGTTCTCAGGAAAAGTTGTTCTGCACATCATTCTAAAGAAGGAGATGAAAATGTCATAGTTATATTTGTAGCCTTTTTCAACTTTTTGTTTTTGTGTCAGTTTCTAATTCAAAGTGATGAGGAAAATAATTATTTAGTCACTCTTTGCTGATCTTTTTAAATGCAAGAGCAAAGAGTGATGCACTGCATGCTTTAATGCTTTAATGTGCCAACCGATGCACAGTTAATATGCTTGTTAGGGTTTACCCACTTTATCGACTTTGATGTTTTGCATGGAACAAAACTCCTCTTACCTCACTCTAAAAATGTGTGTGGATGGCTTTATTCGGCAGTGTAACATTCATGCCACTTGCTATTTGAAGTAATATTTGATTGAGTTTTACATTTCAATCCCCTGGGGCACAAGTCCAGATTAATCCCAAACAATGTGCAACAGGATAAGAACCAAAGTTTAACACACAAAATATCACTTAAAGAATATTAAACTTAATTGTTCTATAACTTCATGATAAAATCTGTGATGTGGGGTTTCAGAGGTTCCTGAATGCACACACACTAAAAGCCATCTTCTTGCAAACTTTGGAATGGACTCTCTGTGTGTCCATGACTTGTGCAAGCATTTTTCTAGAGTAACTGGTCCCTTTGGCGACACCTAGATGGTAGGCTGCATGTTTGCAATTATGTGATCACAACACACATATACAAGGTTTTCACACACTGGTGCAGAAACAACGTTCAACAGCAATGACTCTGAGTATTATTATTCTTATCAGTAGTTCCAGTTGATATTTCACATGTGAATAAGGTAAACATTAAAACCTGTTTGAGGCTGAGACAATTATCAGGCCCAAGATGAGAAATATCCTCAGTCACCCTAGACCGTCGGAGCTCCAACATGCCTAGAAATACGCCACATTGCCCAAAGTACTGGCTCACCTGCTTGTCTCACATATGAGCTTACGTTTAGGGTTCAATATGACGTTGGTCCACCTACATGGGCTAATAAGTCAGCATTTTGGTAAAGGAAGTGTTTTCACTCTCCACAAGAATACACAAGAAATGTTCACTGTGGAGCTCATTACCAACAAGAAGTGTCTAGGTTCCCCTAAAACTCTGTTTCGGTGTGGACGTCTGGTGAAAAACATTTCCATTTTAGACAAAACATTACTAGTGGTGTAAAATGCAGTCTGCCATCAGAATTGATTTTTGTGATGTAGGCTGGGGTTTGAAGCAGTCAACTGCACAAATAATTCTACACGTTCCTTTTCAGAAGGAAGACCTTTATGTGAACAGAAAGCATTTGAATCCAATTTGTCTACAACTTATGTTACATGTGCTTCGACCAACATAGTGTTGGTTTCTTCATTCTAACAAACAGCATGGTTTGGCAACTAATTACAAGCTGGCACTGTGTGGGATCAGTGGGGTCTTGATGAATAAATGTATCTATTTGTCCCATAATTAATTCCCCTGCTATGCATTCAGACCTGTATGAACACAGACTCAGTGCACATCATCCTGCCTTTACTGTTTCATGCTTTTCTGCTTGGTGCTGGGTGGTCTTCTAAACCAGGGGTCTCTGCCTGTGTGACCAGGTTCCATGCTTGACCTGCACGGCGGCTGCTCATGTGGATCAGTGTAAACCTACACCTGTGTTGGGTGTAGGGCTGAAACGATTCCTCGAGTGATTCGAGTACCTTGATTATTAAAGTTCCTCGAGGAAAATTGATTTGCCTCGAAGCCTAGTTATATTATGTTTTATTATTTAGCGCACCGTGTTCCGGCCTGGACTTTATTTGCGCTCTCACTTCCGCCTGAGTTAGCTTTTGTTGATGAAAGCCAAGTTTTAGCAGCATAACGTCCAATTTTCAAGTTCTGCCTGGAGAATTTTACCGATTCATGATAATGTCCAGGTTTTTGTCATTTTTCGGGGACCAATAAACATCCTTACAATGATGGGGGCGATGCTTGGAGTACGGCAGCTTTTCTCCTCCTGGAGCTGCTGGTTCAGAGCGAACGGCGGGATTATTTATACAGATGGACGGATAGATTGAACACTGCGGGCGGCTGCACATTAGATGCGTAGCTTTACAGACGAACCAGAAAATAAATTTCATATCATCCCGGTCGCAACAAATGGTGGCGAAGCGCATTGTGACGTTACATACCTGGTAGATGTTTCTGTGTGTGACGAATGCAGGAGTCAAATCCAGTAGCTAACATGAACACAAACGCTATAAATGGCTGAGCAAGGTCAGAGTTCATCTATTAAACTGACTGAAGATGAAAACATAAACAGAAAGCTGGAGTATAGACATTTTTTAAAAAAATAGCCTGCTCACAAATAGGCAGGCTATTTGTGAGCCTGCCTCTTTATTATTACATTGAATATAATTTCAGATTTTTGTATAACTTTTCTTCAGGTTAACTTAGAAAGTGAGCTATTATTGTTACAAGTTAATTTTCTAAACTACAGAAAAGTAATTCTTAGGGAAGCTCAAATGTGAAAAATTGGACTGATATTGATATGCGATAGTAACACTGTTGTTATGTTAGATTTACCAATGTTTTATTTATTTTTTTCTTTTTATCCGATTACCTGATTAATCGTAGGAATAATCGATAGAGTACTCGATTACTAAAATATTCATTTACAACAGCTCTAGTTGGGTGTATGGCAGCTCTGAGGCAGAGCCTCCGTTCTGTCTGTGTGTCTACCTGCCGTTTGTTGCTTTTGGGTTGTGAGTGTTACAAGCTTCCACTGTTCTCAGTATTGTGACAAATATATGCCTCCCGACCACAAATTCACCCATATGCACCAACACACTTACTTCTATACACACACACACACACACACACATCCACTTTACCATACACCAATTCACAATTAATCCAAAGGTCATACAAACACAGGTGGTTATTCCAGCAGGATGCAAGATGGTCTGTCTGAATAAAGTCAGTTTGGCCATCAGAATACCATCTTGGGATATTGTAGAGCAAAGTTGTCCTGGTACCTACAGGAACCCAGCATTCCCGGTAGGCTATGCCAAAAAAGGGGGGCGTCTCCATCTCAGATTTTATTAGTGATTTTCTTCTTCTTGTGGGAAGAAATGTTTTTGGACAAGCCAGGAGTGAACTATTTACTCCTACTTGCATGTGTAAATGGAGGCGTGCCAGGAGTCTAGCGAGCTCACATGTTCATTCATTTCCACTTTCAGGATGTATAAAGGAAATAGGGTTTTTTGATGCATTTGTGTGTAGAATGTTGTAAATGACACCAGCATTAATGCTTCCCTTCCCTCTTTGTTCTTTTTCTCCCTTAAGTACATACAAGCACACCCCCACTCACGCGGACACGCGCACACACATGCTCACCCCCGCACACGCACACACACACACACACACACACACACACAGTAAGAGTGTGTGTTTGTTATTAAAGTTATCAAGCCAGTGCATCAGTTACCAACCAACCAGTGGGCAATGTGTGTGTTAGCTGTGGTGCTATCAGCACAGGGATGCAGCAGAGCTCTGCTGTACCTGATAGCATTCTTCATCTACGTTCACAAACTCACCCTCCCTCCACAAACACAAAGATATAACAAACCATACAATCTAAAGAGTATAAAGGATCTTAGATATTTTCTTCTGTTTCTCCATCATGTACTGACTCTTCATTACTAACTGTTATGTTTCTGTGATGTTTCATTGTTAATTATGTAAGAAGGAATGTTTAGATTGCTTAAATAAAATCCATTGAAGCAGCTGGTTTATTAATGCAACAGTAAGGTTTTGATTATTTGTAGATGTTTTCAATAAGGTGTATATGTGATTTGTTTATAATCCAATTGGCAACTCAGCTAAATATATACCATTGAAAAAAATTATGGCAATATTGTAAGTACAATAATATAAATTGTTTACTTCATAATATGGTTGGTTTTCTCCAAGATAATGTGGAGCAAAATTATTACAGATGTTTATGCTGCTTAAATGTTTTTGTAATATTTTTTATGTATATATTATTATAGTTATAATAACTAAAAATGCTCTTGATCAGAGCCAAAGTAGTCTTCTTCTATGTGTTTTTTTTTTTTTTTTCATGTTTGCCAACCAGGAGCTGCTGCTTTTAAATGATAATAATAATCTGGAAGCTTCACAGTTTTTTTTGTTGTTGTTGTTTTTTTCATCCAAAACACTTGAAACTGTTTCAGTATAGCATGAGATACTGAGTCAAACTCATGGTAGAATGTTAGCTTGCTTTCTGCTAACTTATGTGGCCATGTGATATTTTCATGTGGTTTCAAATGAATCATGTGCAGATAAAACTAGCATCTTTTATATCAGATAATACACTAAACGGAAATATTTAATTATTTCTTGTGTGGCCCGGTACCAATTGGTCCACAGACCGGTACCGGTCCGCGGCCCGGGGGTTTGGGACCACTGCTTTAAATGACCAGGGTGTTATCTACTCTCTCTGCTTTCCCACCCTGATAGCTGAGTGCTGTTTGGAGGAAACCTGCTGCTCAGCACAGAAACATATGTACGTTCACTGTACTTTTACTGTGGATGTCATGGTAAAATTGTAAAATGTACTTAGACTGGTGAAAAGAATTTCTATTTAATGTGCATAGCCTGGATAATGTTTTGCAAGCAGTGAATTGGAAAATAGGCCATGATGTTTTTTTTGTTGTTTTTTTTTTGTTTTTTTAATTTGGCAACACAAGACACATGGAAGGCTGGACAAGCTAATGCTTAAGTGGAACCTGATATTAATGTGTTTACTTCTGTAAGACCTGCTGCACATACATAAATGAATAAGATATTCACTAGAAAATACATTAAGAGTAAGATTAAATTACTCTTGCTTATAAACCATCACACTTAAGATAAAACACATTGCATAAAAGACATAAACTAGACATTTCAGCACTTGAATATAGAGTTGAAATAAACATAACAATAATGTGATAAAACTAAATCATAAGTCATTGTAAATTGTTTTTGTACAATATCATTAGAATGTGTTTATTCTGATAGGAAACAGAGCAGATAGGATTGTGCTGAAAAATGGATTTGTGCAATACATTTTGTTTACCTGGGTGTGATGCAGGCTGGAGATATCTACTTTATTTTCAGCAAAAAGATATTAACTGCAACCGTACCTGCTGCCTTCAATGTCTGTAAGAGGAACTTTTTTTTTTGCTTATATTTTCTCCTTCTTTCTGTAACCAAGGTTTTTCTCCATTTACTTTTTTGATTTCATGGCAACCATTGAAGAGTGCGTGCATGTGTGTGCACTCATGCTGCTGAGAAGCGATGCTAATCGATTAATGGCAACATGTCTGAACCAGCATCACATTAGTCAGCGTCACACCGCCATCTGCGCACACAAAAGTGCTTATGCCTGTATGGGTTGGAGGCTAGTTAAGCACGAAGGTCTGCAGGTGATTATACACGTTTCACATATGACAGAACAGGAGATATGAAATGTATAACAGAATGATGGAGGGAAAACAAAGCAGGAGATGGTATAGAATATTACTGATAGCCTAGAAAAATAACAGCTTGTTGAATGTGTTAATGCAGTCCAATAAAATGAACTTTTTTTTCACTAATTAAGTATCCCTTTTAAAAAATAACCAATAACTACATTTCAAATTATACCATGGCAACCAAAGTGTTGATTTTTTCGCATAATGTAAAGGCAGACATAATATAGAGGCAGATACTTCTATAAAATGATGCCTTGCTACGTATGAGACGTTTTCCTATGTTCACTTAATGTTTTGTGTCAGATACAATAAATTATAACCAGGCCAGCAGTTAAAGGGCATGAATCACAGAATTATTTTGTAGTAATATTAAATATTCTCTTTGACCATCTCATATAAATAGAGCTTAGTTTATTAGACTTTAATTAGTGTGGTACTCTGTGGCTTACAGTCATGTTGTAGCATACATCCAGATGAGCCGTGTTTGTCAGATTAAGGGTATCTATTCGAAAAAATTAAGCAGGTATTGAACATACATACCTTAATAAAGCCCACTTTTCTGATTTTAAAAATAGTTTTTTATATTGTTGTGTTGTAATATTCTAATTTTAAATGTCATTGGTTCATTAGCTGTAAATGGAAAATCATAATAATTAACAGAAATAATAACTTTTAAACATCCAATCTGTAGTCAATCTATATAATCTGTTTCACTTAGTGATGAGGTTACTGAAATAAATGGACTTGTCAATAATATTCTAATTTATCGACTGGGACTGCATCAGACACATGACCTGTTTACTGATGGTAAATAGAAACTACGCCTGCTCAGTCTGATGCAAAATGTTCCGATTTGGCTTCATCATTGTTTGATTTATAATGAGATTTTGGAACTTGTGGTTTTAATTTTGATGGCTCAAAGTTTCTTAGAACCAGATAAAGTTCTAAGAAATGTAATGTAATTTATTTTAAATCTTGCAACTGAATTCTGAGTCATTTTTAAAACTACCATCTTGGCAGTAGTGCTGCTGTAATGTTGCCAAGTGAAGGAAAAAACAAAATCCCTGCAGAAAATAGTGAACAGATGTGCAAAAAGCTGGAGCTTTAAAGGTGGTGACAGCAGGGTTGATATGTGATTTTTTTTTTCTTTTTCTTTTGGATCATATGTTGCTGTGTTTCAAAAATCAACACAATCATCTCTGCAAAGAGGAAGGAAGAACTCAGGTTGTTTTAAGCTAGCAGATATCCATTAGCAGCAATATTTTAAATAAAGGTAAATTCCTTGTCTTTTCACGTTATTTACATTTACACATGTTGCCATAATACAAATTTCTTTATTTGTTTTAGATTTCATCTCTCCTTGTTGTAGTGATGATACTCATCTTATTATCTGTGTGTGTAAGCGTTAGGCTGGAGAGTGGAGGCTAAAAGTCCACTCAGTCCCACACTGAAGTGCATTTTGCTGTAATGTAGAGCACTTTTAGATAAGTGGAAATGTCCCCTTCTCTTCATTGTATCCCAAAGGTATACTCTGCTCAGGTGGTGGAGGTCAAATGATATAAAATAATGACTGAACCCTGTAATTCTCTGCACTATTCACTTCTGTTCAGATTACTCTACTCCAGACTGGACTGTTACCCAGAACTTCAGAAATCTGGTGGTTTTCACAGAAAGAAATCCTACTGAGTTTATCGTCCATAAAGCCATCTTAATTGCTGATACAAGGCCAGTTCAGAGCACAACAGCTTCAGCAGAGGTCTCTGCACCGGCCTCTCCCCACTTTTCCTCCTCCAGGTCATCTGGAGGAACTCCAAGCTGTTGCCATTCTAGTTTGAAGATATTCTGTTTCCCTTTATAGATTACAAAGCTCCTACTAGGCCTCCTCCCATCCAGAAAGTAAATAATTAGTTACAAAACTAAATATTTAATTTCTAACTAAATGTTTGTGTGAGCTAAATATTTCTATTTTTACTAGACAATTAGTTCCAAATTAAATATTTATTTTGCTAACTAAATATTTAATTTTCAAACTAAATATTTAGCTTGCAGCTAAATATAAAAAGCAAAGCTAAATATAAGCTAGATATTTAGCTAATAGCTAGATATTTAGATCCAAGCTAAATATTTATCTCCAGACAAAGTCTGGGTTATGTTGGGTTATGTTGCTCAAGTAATTTTTTTTTTTTGTCATCTATTCCTTTCCTCTGGACATGTCCAGTCTGTTAGTTGAAAACATAAGACGTTCCAGTTTAACGACTGAAACACTCCTCCCCCATTGCTCTCTGTGTCACAAGGTTTTTAGATTATAGGCTAAGCTAACACCTTTTTTAACAATAACCACAAAAAATGTACAGTTAACAATAGTTTTTAAAATAATGAATTTTGATAACAGATAAAGTGTCCATAAAAGGGCCACAGATAACCAGCTGTCTAAAGAAACCATTTAGTATCAAATAGTGTAATAGAGACACTATTTGGAAGAGAGAACACCGATAACCCAAAGTGAAAAATGAATAAAATGTAGTATTTAAAATGAGGTTCCTTTATTATCCCAGTGCTAAGTTTGAGTGGTTTTGACCGTCCAGTATCCTTTCCTTTCCTGGGAGAAATGTCATCTCTACAGTGACTCTGCTAGGCTTTTCTCTCACCTCTTTTCCAGCCTTGCTTCTCTTCCAGCTTTTCTTTGTTGAACCCGTCCAGAATCTGCCATTTTAAATCCACGAATTGCTTTCTGACCCAGCTCTGTTTCCTTCCTTTTCCTCTGTCTTTTTATCTTTTCATTTTTTGCCCTTCTCCATCCCTCCCTCAAATTATCCTTACATGTTTCCCAATTTGTCTTGCATCTTTATCTAATGCTGTGCTCTGACCTGGCGCTTCCTATTGCAAGGACGTTTTTGAGGACATATTATGGCAAGCTGTGAACACTTTTCCTGAGGGCTGTCTGCTGGTGATCAAATGGCCCAGGATGAGTGTTGGTGCCAAGTTTTAACAAGATCTAATAAACCTCACGGTTATTCTGACAGCTCTCTACTTTACTTCTTTAATTTGCTCTTTTTCACATTTCTGCCATTTGTGTTTTGTCTATTTAATGTCTCTCCTTTGTTTTTTTTTCCTCCATTAGTGAAGCAACACAAATTTGGAAGAATTCTGAAGAATCAGTGCACTTGGTTTATAAATTGGTTTAAACCATTTATTGTTTAAACCAATAAATGGTTGCACTGTGGTCAGACAGGGATTGGCATAGTCTGCATCCAGGTGTTGATGTTTATTTGATGATGGACCCAAAGTCAGTCAAAAATATATCCCAAATATTTCCCATGCCACCAGACCCAGTGATTCAGAGCAGGGTGACTCTGTTCTTATATGTCAAATTCTGACCTTATTGTCTGAATGTTGCTGCAGAGATTGAGACTCATCAGACCAGACATATATTTTCCAGTCTGTTATTGTTTGGTTGGTCAATGCAAACTATAACCTTGATCTCTGATTGCTATTTGACAGGATTGTCACCTGATGTGGTCTTTTGCTGTCACCCATGGTCAGATATGTTGTACGTTAAAATATGGCATTACATCGAAACAAGCGGTTATTTGTCCTGCTGTGACCTTTCTAACAATACATCCTGGTCTTTCAATTGTCCTCTGACATCAGCAAAACAATTTTGGTCTACAAAACTCCTTGATAATGAAATATAGTTTGTTCTGGAATTTAATGAAAACTATGAAATATAGTTTGTTCTGGAATTTAATGAAAATTGACCAGTGTTAATCCTGCTTGTTTTTATATGGTAAATATGTTTGATTCCAACGCTCTATTCAAATTTCAGTTTTATTGCTGTAGTAGGGTTCTTTGTGTAATTACACATTAGGCTGTAATTCATGCTCAACGAGGGTCATCCACACTTATCAGATTTTGTGTCAGTGACTACAGAGACATGAGCCTCACACACTGCCTCATAATCTAAACCAGTGTTTCCCAGGCACACTGCCCTGTATGCTTTAGGTGTCTTCTTGCTTCAGTCCAGGTGATTTCAGTTGACAGGCGTTTGCTGAGCTGCAATCATCTGAATCACGTGTGTTAAAGCTGTATGTCTTGAGGACCAGGATTGGGAAACACTGATATAAACTAATGGCAAACTCTAAGTGGGCAGGTATTCTACAATATGCAGCAGTTTGTCTTCAGCAATTACATTTATTTGATGAATTGGTATAATTCAACTACTTTTTGAAGTCATTTTTGGTAAACCTTTCATATTTCAGGTTATAGGAGGCTAAATGAACAGAATAGTTAAAGGTGGTGATGGGTAAATGAGGCGTCGTGAAGCGTTTCGACCCATAGCAAAACTGTATTGATATTCTGTCGATACTGTGTCACTGAATACTGACACCTGCTGGACATTAAAAATCCCTACAGGCAACGTAGCTGACAGACTGATTTGATGACCCAGTCCGGGGGTCGGCTCTAGAGCCGCATGCGGCTCTTTAGCGCTGCCCTAGTGGCTCTCTGGAGCTTTTTCAAAAATGTCTGAAAATAGAAAAAGATGGGGGTGGGAAATATATTTTTTGTTTTAATATGGTTTCTGTAGGAGGACAAACTTGACACAATCATTCTTAACGTTTTCCAATTATATAAAAATCTGTAGAATTAAATTTCAACATTTCTGTCAAAGAAGATTTGCCTGCGACACGTTTCTTTCAGCTGGGCGGGGTGCGAGGCAGGTGGCTGTTGCAAACAAACCGACGGGTGTGTGGTGGGCCATGGATGGCAAAGGGGAAAAGAGAAAAATAGCCGAGGAGAGACTCTACAATTCTTGGACCGAATCATTTGCATTCATTGCCAATGCGGAAGGATCACCTGAATGTTTGCTATGTAGCGAGAAGTTGTCAAATAGTAAATACAGTACTTTCCGGACTATAGAGTGTACCTTACTATAAGCCGCACCTACAAATGTGAAAAAAAAAAAAAAAATGGAAATGTAAATATATAAGCTACACAGGACTCCAAGCCGCATAGTTCAAATCGTGGGGGAAAAGTAGCGGCTTATAGTCCGAAAAATACGGTAATGTGTTAAGACATTTCCAGGGAAGGCGATGCATTGGCTGCAGCGTCGAGATTGAAGTGAAATCTTACCCGATGTTGAGAAGCTGTCCAGTGATGTCCGTAAACAGAAGTCACATTAAACACATAAGAACACAATCCTGCCATATAGGTACATATATTTAGTAACAAAGTGGTTGTTTTTATAAATTGATTAGTGAGTTTTATCAGTATATATTTAGAATGACACGTAGCGATATTATTGTGTTTGTTGCTCAGGTCCGAGGATGGTTGCATGTCAAAAGAAAAGAGGATGTTGCTATGTTTTACCATCGCACTGACTTGCTTGACATTTGCACAGAAATCAAACTTAAACTGTATTAATTTAATTTTATATATTTTACCTTTTCAAAAGGCTACTGCTTTATTTTTATAGCTGCAGGTTGCGTTTTATTGCACTCCGTTTGTTGCCCAGATAAGGGGCACGTTAAGCACGTTCCCTTTTGTTATTTTTTCGATCACACTCTTAACGTGATTATTTACAAAGAGTGATCGTTATGCAAACTGCATTGGGAAGCAGATTTTCCGAGTTCCAAAAGGGAAAAAAAATGACCCTTTCCCTGTCGATCTTCATAATAAAAATGACATCAAAAATCTGATTTCTTCATTGTATTTCTTTAACTTTATCAATGGAACGAAACATAAAACATTAATATTGTAACGGAAGGTAAACTTAAAGCACCATCGTACAACAGAGTCACGTGGTGCGTCATTCCTTCCAGGAAGCACTGCAGGGAAAATAAACATTTAATCATGAATACTAATTATGTATACACTTAGTCGTTTTGATAATAGGCTAAAATAGCCAATATAAACACTTAAAGCCTGTTTTGCCTTCATTTAATTTTTTGCAGCTCCAGACAGATTTGGTTTTTTGGCTTTTTGGTCCAATATGGCTCTTTTAACATGGGTTGCCGACCCGACCTAGTCTATACAATAAGATTTAAGTCATTGTATTTTATTCTACATTATATATTGTATTATGTCATATCTCCAGTTAAATTCAAAATATATTTGATATTGTTTGATGCAGTCAATAAATGATGTGAACATCTACCAAGTGATGAAATTTAAGTGAACGTGTTTGGAATGACGATGCTTGTGGACTGTTTTTTTTTTTTTAATTTTATTTAAATAAGACAGTTCTGTCAAACATATGCAACACTTAACCTGCAGAACATAATATGGAAGTAAACTAAGAGTCGATTTCATCTGAATTTGGATTCAGGTAGATCAAGTAGAAACTGAGAAGAACCGGATGAAACAACAACGAAGTGATAACCGATACCTTATTTTCTGATGTAAGATCAAAATGATCCCAAACTATGAAACCTTCCGTTTGCCTTGAGGCTGCTGCATAGTTGACGCTGTACCGTAAAAGATCAAGAATTCTTTTGGCAAATGCATCCCATTGACAGATTCGCTTCCTTATAAACACAGTTTGGCGCATCAGTGTCATTTTGAAACAGTTCTTGTATCGGTCACGTGACTTGCTAAACGCAATACTCGCACCGACACGGGGTTTTGTCTATGGGCTTGACGCATTTGCAGACTCATCTGTATTGCCGGACCCATCACTAGTTAAAGGGCAAACCAACCTTTCTACTTGACAGATAGGATAACAGAACCGCACACTGTATTTTCATTGTTCTGTTAAAGGAACAGATTGAAGAACGTCACATTCTCTATCTCACAAATGTTAAAGCATACCTAATTCAAATCAACAGTATTTTTAGGACACACACACACACCCACTGAGTTCTACAGTGGAGTTATTATATGTGGTGACAGTGTGACAGAGAATAATGAAGACATGTGGCCTTATTCACCTCTGTGTCTGGTAAATTAATGACTAACAGGTTCACTTTAAACTCCTGCAGCTCACTGTGCCTCATGTTAAAGTCCAGACAAATTAAGAGCAGATTAACACTGAAGAGAATAGAAGTATGCCTGCTCCCTTAATTTGTTCTGCCTGACACAGTCAGAAAGTCGTTCTTAATTAGCTTTTTGTCAGACTAAAATGCTCTAATGGTTAGCATCCAAAACTAACACTTATAAAAATGTTTCTTTATTAATTATTTTGTTTTAAAAATCAGACAACAACTAATTCTCTACTCAGATCATAGGATGCATGGAGAAACAGCTAAAGAATACATTCCAGATACTTGCATATGGTGTTTTTCAGATATAACATTAATATCTTCACATTTATGCTAACTCAAGTTAAAATCCCAAATAGCAATATTAAAATGACAAACTAACCTAATGTCTATTTATAGCTCTACCACACTAACGGTAGAATTATTATTGTGTTTTGCAATAATCTACAGTTTTCTATTTTCTATTTCAGCAAAAGCACTTTAACAGACATTTCAGTCAAATATCTGCTACTTGGTGTGTGTGCGTGCGTGTGTGTGTCCTACATCTCCTAGGAGACAGTTCAATGCACCACAAAGTTTGATGTACCACAACATAACACTTCTAATTAAAATGTAAAGAACAGGAAAAAAGTTTAGTAAGAACGTTTCTGCTTACTGGATTCTGCAAATTATAAACTGAGCTACAGATTTCAAAAAAGTGGAGAAGACGTAAAAGAGAGGCAGGATCCAACTAATGAAATATTTCTTATGTTGCATATTTTAAAACCTTATGATTTAGTAAAGCTCAGAGCAACTTACAATAAACTCCTTTCCAGGTGTAAACAGATGTGGTTCAAAATAAATAAAAAAACTATGAACTAAAAGAGAGAGGTTTGTTTAAGAAAGTAAAGATTAGGACAAATATGGAAAAGCATTGTGCTGCAGTTACTGGAATTTATGTGTGGAATAACTGTAAAGGATTATACAATCCTTTAATTTTCAAATTAAAGGATTGTATAAAAATCATTTGCTAAACAAATACAGAAGGTTTTGATTAGGATTGCGTGTTTTCCTTCATGGTTTGGTCTACAGACTGTAGGAATTACTTGGAGATATGTTTTACAATCATATGCAGGAAGATTCTGTTGTTTTGATTTTGATAATGATGTAGGTATAAAAAATGAAGGTAGTGCAGGTTTATACTTTTACCTATACATGTTTTTTTATTCTACACTTTGTGTTCTAGCTATTGATAGGAATTTAAATATTATTAATAATGTTAATATTAATTTTATTATTTAAACATTGTTAATAATCCTTTCTGGATTATTAGGTTTTCTTTCTTATGTTTGCCCTTTTGCTTTTTGTCAACATTGTGTGTTTTTTTTTTTTTACTTGCATCTGGAAAGGTGAAAAATGACAAAAGAATAAAATAAATAAATACTGAATGGCATTTGTTGATTTTAAACCCTTCCTTTATCTTTCAAAAACACAATTAGCATCAGTACATAGATACTTCCGACGAGGACAGATTATGCTATATGCTTTTCAGGAAATGTAAAACTTGTTACCAAACTTAAAATATGCAAATACAGCACACAAAACATGACAATACTTGTAATTACAAGAAGAAATCATTTTTTTATTTTTTTTTTATTTCTGGATGTTTAGTTACAGCTCATTTTATCAAAAGTGAGCTAATATAACACCACTACAACATTGCATATTTAGAGAGTTAAAAAGATAGTGTATGCCAAAAAGAGCATTTTCAATAGGGAAAAAAAAACAGTTTTAATTGTACACAAGCAATTCTTTGCTGTGGGTCAGACCTCGTCATCCTCCCCTGCGTCACACAGGATTAATAAACCCACACCTCCACACTAACAAGGAGGATGAAAGACGGAGTTTAGACTGTACTGTAAAGCAGGAGAGACGAAAAAAATGATCCAAATTCATTGGACTTGGGTGTAAAAAAAGAAAATGATGTCTCAAAACAGAACACATGTGAGATGAAGTAGATTACAAACCTCCAAACATTTTTAAGGGAGAAGAAAATTGTGGTGAACAAGCAGGAAGTCGTGTTCAGCTCAGGCAGGTGGACTCATGTTAATCCTGACTACTGCTGGTTCAAGTACACTCCCACTGTGGCCTTCCACCGCCTTGTTCCCTTCACGCCCAGTAGGCTGCCACTTAATTACCGTGCGTGTGTGTCTGTTCACACCCCTTTCCCTCATATTATGGTCTTCAGGCATTCCCAATGCGGGTATTCAGGGGCTTGTTCAGTTCACCACTGGGGCATTAGTGCCCCTACCTAATTACATTGTGTGTGTATGCCCCTAGAATAAATCTGACTTGTATGTGTGCGTGTGTCTATGGTACAGTAGACTTGCTCCTAATTACTGTCTGCTCCTTGTATTCCCACAGTGTCAATACCTTCCTGCCTCACTGAACTGCTTTCTGTGTCTGCTTGTGTGTGCGTGTTTGCGTGTGTGTGTGTGAGACGAGGGAGGGAAAGGGGGGACGGGTGTATGGGAAGCCAATCATGTACACTGACAAATTCAGACACCAGAGAAGCCTTAAATCTCATGAGGTTTTGGATTGACAGCACAAACACCCGTCACCAAAACTAAGAAGCAGAAACGCTTCTGTGCGGACATATCAAGCCCTCCAAGTTGAATTTGCCTTCACCAGAATTAGAATCTAATTTCATGTCAGCCTTGAATATGCTGATTCAATATGATACACAGAGTGGTATATTGGCATAAAGTCAGACAAGAATCCTTTGGTTGCTGAATAAAGGTTATTCCTTAAAAAAGAAATGTAGGAGTAGACACCAGTACAACCAGAAGAAGACAGAAAAACAGCTCATAGTGGACACACAATCTTAAATCTGGATTTAAAAGTCTTTTCATTTTGGGTGACATAATTACACCACTGAACACATTAGTTGTTCAAAAGTTTTATGCATATTTCTGGGAGGTTGATGAAGACATTTCTCTACATGGCTGAATATGTCTTAATAAAGGGCATTAGTCATCTGGAACTGACCATGTTACCTTCTGACGTAGTTTCCACTGTGAGTATTAAAGAATATTAAGTGATATTTGGTGTTTGAACAAAGCCGTTTTAGAATGGGTCGCAAGTTGTCACAAATTTCAGCTTTTCGTGGTCTTTTGTGGACCCTAGCCCCTGTGAAATTTAGGGGTCCACTGAAATGCTTGTTACAACTTTTTTTTGTGTTCTTTGTTCTTTAAGCCCTTGTTCTAGAGGCACAATTTTGTGGTTTTTGACTGCATGAACAACCATGTAACTCCAGGGAGGTTCTACAATTTAACATTTTGTTCCAATCCAGATTATTATTTTTTAGCTGTTTAGGCTGTTGGTATCATTGTGATTATATAACTCGTTTTCAAGGGAGACCCAGAAATGATAGGCAGCAGCATAAAACAAAGGCTACAGAACATTACATGTGACTCATATACACAAAGACTATTCAAAAAAGAATGATGACCTTGAATTTAGTTTCACATATTGCATCAGATTATGAGTTTCACTTGAACTATTTGGTAATATGCTTCCCCAGCAAACTAATGTCACCTATAGAAACAACATGTTGTCATTACTTTAACTTGCAATATTCCTTCTGACCTTTTCCTAATCCGTCTCAATGTTAGGCCATTGTGGTCATTTTTCTTCCACCCTGTTGTCTCTGCACTGCTTCGCCTCAGTCTCTGTCCTCTCTTGTCCTTGACTTCAACACTTACCAGCTGGCACTCGACCAAGTGAAAAGGCAGCAAGGATGGGTGTACACACCCACACACACATACACACACTTGTTCTTTTATACAAACTGAAGACTTTGTATTGACTTCCATTCATTTTAGTAACTGCCTTTATGTCTAAACCAGACATTTTTCCTAATCCTAACCGTCACTAGTCCAGCTCTTAATTCTTGAATCAGTGTTTGCTATTTGATGTGGCGGGGATCTTGTTCTCAGACATTGTTGTGGTCAACTGTCAGGTCCTCCTCCTGCTATATCTTTATTCAGAATACAGAAGACACACCTGAGTGTCTACTCTAATATTATGACCCTGTTAAATAGAGTTGACTTGAAATTGTGCATATTTCTACTCCTGGCTTCAGGTTCTCTAACAAACCTCTGGAGGCAGGTAGCCAGAGCTGTGAGCCATAGCATAGCGTCTCTTGAGCCTCTGCTTGAACTGGTTGTTGCATTTTTATTGGTCTTTTTTACTGTAGACCAGTAAAAAAGGCTGTTTCCTAGCTTGCTAATTTGTGTCTTTTTTTGCCATCGTGTCTTGAAGCTCTGTTGTACCTCGTCAGACTCAGGTGGTGTTAAATGTATTATATTTAATTATTTTAACATGGAGTACGAATTTGCTGTTTGGTTAGTGTGGATATGATATGTCACATATTTTTAATATTGTTAGGATGGTAACAAAACTGGACTTTGGACAGACATCTAGTAACCTTAAAAAAGACATCATCATTTGATTTATACTCTTGCATGTCATAAATTGGTATTTCAGATTAAGGTCAATTTACCCTGATGACCTCTGTTCCGAGACTGGACACAGAGACTGTGCAAAACATCTTGGTTCTGAAAAGTACCATTGCATTTAAACAGTACAGTGGTATGGGCTTAATATTACAACTCTGTCAAATTCTTTTCTTTTTGATTTGGTCAGATGAGACTATGATTAAACGTATTAGCAGGAAACATTCTATTCAGTCATTGAACAAAGTTTGGATATTTGAAAAATCATTAGAAATGATGGAGGATTTATGTCTATTTAAATAAAGAAACAACTATCTTCCTAATCTGTGAATGATTCAATGATGAGCACAAAGATCAGAATAAGGTTTGGTCGTACAGTGTGTGATGTTGTGCCACAGCAATGGAAACACCACACATGAACCGATTTCACTCACGGATGTTCAGATGTCAGGAACTCTCGCAAAACCTCTCAAAACCAAATGCGAGTTAAGAGTAAAGAAACATGGCCGACTGGGAAAAAGCCTTTGGACCATGTTTAACAGAGAAAAAAACTATGAAAAAAGTCATCTCTGATGTCCACTGGGCTTTTAATACTTAAAGGAAGACATTATTATTAGACTATGTATTGTGTTAGAAATTGACAAGGCACATAGATTGCTAAGTCAGATGCTGTCTCGTTATACGCTTGCTTGACCCAATTGTAGTAAAGAACTTGCAGTGATTAGGAAGTTTGCTACAGTAACAGCTGGAGAGCAAAAAGCAGATTTGGAAAAAAATCTGCTTTTAGAACCAGGATGGTAAAGAGTTTATTCTCTTCCACCAAGAAGAGCATTATGTATGTTATTAAACTTAATGTGTATGTTAAAGTAACTGATTGTCTACTTTTGACAGTCTGTTGTTCTTCATACAATTGATTTAGCATAATCACCTGCAGCTTAGTGAAAAAAAAAATACTTATTGGATCAGAATATTTATCTATCTGTGGTTGAAGTGCTGGGCAGCAATGTGTGACTGTACCTACATGTTCTGCTGTTTCCATGTGATGGTCTGGTTACTTTTAACTCATTACCTTGATATAGTTCATGGTCTTTCTGTTGATGGATTTGAATCTTTTTATTTCCTTACTATATTGCTTTCTTTGCTTTTCTGAGTTTGTAAGTATACAATGCAGACTTTTGTTCGATTGCATGTACTCTTTGTTTCTGACCTGATAGGTTTTGATTTAGTTGCTTTATGAACAATATTGAATTTCTTGTATTTGCTGCACTTTTACTTTGCTTTACTTTTATTATGTATGTTGTTGGAGAGATTTCTTCAATCGTGGCTAGGTATTCGTTTCTATATTCTCATCAGCACAACAAAGTTAAACTAATACAATCACATTTTGAAAAGTCACCAGCTTTTTCTTTCCCGGTTGCTTTAACATTGTTATCTTATTTCAATAAAGAATCTTTTTTTTTTACACGTAATTTAGCCTATCTTTCTTAGTCTACACTCTTGAGATTATCTTCTTGATCCACTTTGACACAATGACAAATGACAAGTTACAGTTTTACTAAAACACTAAAATACAGTTTTGACACTTTTGAACATCATCTTTACCATTTTTCTCCTTCTTTAACTACATGGTGACATCTGAGTTTTCTCCACTAACTTCTCTTGTCTCGATCATTCATACTATCTGCTGGTCGTCCCAAGAGCTTTTCTTCACCATGGTTCATCACTGCTTCCTACAAAACATTTGCTTACTTCTATTCCTTGCCTTTAGGACTCATTTAATACCATATTTATCTCAATTTAAGTCCCAATACACTCCATGTAGGTCTGACTCTGGTCATTCAGGTGCTGTGACCTTTTGGTACAGTACTTGACTGATTTGAATCATACTTAAAGGACAGGGTCTACTTTGTGTCAATGGGTGACTTCACATAATCATGTGTGGGGTTCCATTATGTGGTCCTTCCTTTTTATTGTCTTTTTGCTCAGATCATAACAGAGCACAAGATAAGTAACCATAACTATGCAGATGATGCACAGTTATATATTACAATGTGTACAAGAATATGTGAGCTTCACATCACCGTCTGATACAGGATTGATTCCAAAAGCTTGTTATTAGTGATAAAGGCTCTACATAATTTAGCCTGGTTCATCTCCATGACATATTCACACCCAATCAAAAGCCATTCTCATATTCAAGTCAATCCAAACAGGTGGTCATGCACCTGCAGTCGCTGTCCCAATTCTCTGGAACAATCTACTTTGCACAATTAGATCTGATGAGAACATCAGTCATTTTAAGAAACTTTTAAAGACTCACTTTTGCTCACTGTGCTTTGACTCAAGTTAAAATGTATTTTCTGAATCTGCATCTGACCTATTTTATGTTTTTAATGTTTTTTTATAGTTTTTCAGGTATTTACATTTACTTCTTGTGTGCTTGTTGTAAATGTAATCGGTAAAGCCATTTTTATAAACCTGAACTTATAAGGACTTTTACAAAGTCAGTCTTCTTTCACCTGAAGAACATTTTCAGAATTAAATGACTTAAATTCCAACAAGATCCATGTTTTTATATGTAATCAAATTGGTTACTCGAAAAGTATTTTCACTGCCTAAAAAATCAAGCAGATAGTTGCAATTGATATAAATCAGTCTCCACAAAAATTAAAAAGTAGATGTCACTTCTGTTCTTAAGTTCTTAATCTGACTCCCTACTTTTGTTCTAATATAATTACCTGAATGGCTTAGTTCCTTTCAGTCAAGGCTTTAGCCCCATTTGTTTAGAGTTTCCTTTGACTGTTTTAGTTACAATTCTAAGTACATCATTAATTTTAGTCTGTTATCCAACTTATTATGTCACTTCAATATTCCCTTTTCTGTTTCATCATGAAAAGCACAATCATTTTGGTGCATCGATAGATAGGTTTGAATTTCCTTTTTGGCACATTAGAGTGCCAGCAGAGGGCGCACCATCAGAATGCGGATCTACTAGGTACGAGGGGCAAGATTGTAATTTATACATTTTTTTATTTTGAATGAACTTGAGAGAACGATAACTGTCAGGTTGTTGCTCTTTATTTTGTGCGTCATGGCAGCAGCTGCTGCTCCAGGCACTGCCTCCATCCTTTGCCTTCACCAATTTCATCTGCTTTATTTTCATTTATGATTTTCTGGCTTTTCTTATTGCTTACTGTCATCATCTTGACCCTCTTTCTTTCACCTTCTCACTTGAAAAGCTGAAATAATTACCATGAAGTTTTTCATTCTGGATTATTAGATATGTTGTCACATTGAGCTCCGTAGTTTGGCCTCACCAACCTTCTTAACTATTGAGGTTTTTGTTTTTTCTGCTGTTATTCAAAGTGGCTTGATTGTGCCTTAATTCAACATTATTCTGCTTCATTAACATACCACTCACCTCTACTAAAAATGTTTTCCTAGCATTTATGTCAGTGTTTTAAATGCAGTGTAATGAGATCTGCAGGGAGACGATGTGAATGGAAATTGTGCCGAGTGGAAAATGACCTCGGGGCAGAAGAAATTCTCTTCTGTTTGTTTGTTGTTTGAATTGTCTTTCTGATTTTTAAGAAAGGTCCAAACGCATTCCTTGTATTCTCTTATTGCACCTTGTTCTGCTCCTCTCATCAGGCTCAGCTTTTGTTAGTCTCCATTTCTGTACATTAACTTTTTTTTTTTTGTTTGTTTTAATTTGTTCTGGTGCTCCCCTGCAAAGAGATGTTAAAAGTCTGGCAGCCAAATACAGGCCTGAGGGTGGACTTGGCTTTAAGCACTTCCAAAGGGCATTCCAGTAAACAAACATCAATGCAACTCGGTGCCTTTAATCTGCTGCTTTTGTTCCGTAATCACTTTAAGTCTGAGACTCGGCTGTACAGTTGAAACGGTTTACCTGTTAGCATGCTTCTTTTGCTTTCCACTTGTGTCCATTTTGTCATCTTTAAGAAAGAAAAGCTTTACCAGAGGGCAGATTGTTCACATGGTCACGCTCCCTTCTTGGCTGTTGAACTTCCTGTTTTTCTCAGCTAGTTTTGGCCTGAGGATCAAATTTTAAAAACTATAAAGCATCATCCATGCCCCTTTCCTTTTTTCCTTCTAATGAAATGTTTAATGAAATTGCACTAAATTGCAATATGTCCTTACAATTCTGTTTTTGGTTTGAATGTGTTGATAAGTACAAAGTGGCTTTTAAGAACATTGGGTCTCGCTAATACATCTCTTCTGACTACTATGAAAGCAACCAATAAAGAGTTGTATAAAGAGCAGTGTTGGGACACCAGAAAGATACTTTCACACAAAACATTTTTAAGTCTTTGTCTTTTTAAACCTTTAAAGGTCAGTTTTTAAGCTATCCTAACTATGAAACATATTTCACTCTGCATTTAAAGCCTCTCCTTGTTTCCTTTCACACATATGTCAAAAGTTTTATTCAGATGTTTCTCTTGCTGGTTGTCTTGATCACCTTATTAATGTGAGCAACAATATCGCAGTGAGAACAGCTAATAGTGCTAATCTTTCATGCAATGTTAGGTTGTTCAGAGATGACCTCACTGGTTCCTTTTGTCTTGTGCCATGTGTGTTTGTCATGCTAGGCTGTATAAATGTGTGTGGGTGTGTGTGTTTGTGTGTGAGGACACATATTTGTGTGTGGATGTAGCTTTGCTCGTATCAATGTGTCTGAGTCTCACCAGTCTCCTTCTGTCCTGTCCTGTGCTTTCTCTCTTGTTGTGTGTGAACTGGTTCGTTTAGCTATCGGTACTCAGCGGAGGAGGAGTCCCAGTGCCGTTGCCTCTGAGATCTTCGAACCTCACCTGGGTAGCCACATATTACAGGTAGGAATTATTCAATGCTTACAAATTCCTTTAATTATTGTTACCCTACTTACCCAATGTAGTAAATACACAAATCCTCTAAATTCCACTTTAATTTACAGTAAGCCTTTAACACTTTACAATTTAAAAAAAAAAAAAATGGTTTACCATATTATATGCAAATGTTGGGGTGGTTTCATTTTACATGAAAATACTTGTGTTTTGTGTTTATTTGAAGGATTAGAGCCCTTTCAGTTCAGATTGTTGAAGACACTTTTCCTATGAATTACGATGTTTCTCAGTACTATAAAACATCACTGCAATGTGTCCTTCACTCCACTTTATAAGCAGGAACATGCAAGAAAAATACATTGTATTCTCAGTTGAAAATATTTTACTGTTACAGTCCCTTTTTAAAATCAAACAAAATGCATTTTATCGTAATGTATGATGTTTGCTATTTTGGTCTGCCTCCCTTATGAGTTGGTCTGGTTTTGCTTAAGGATTTGCTCCATATCCAGGTGAAGTTTACAGGGTTAGTTATATCACTGCTGCTGAGATCAGTTTTATGCAATGACAATAGACTGTTACTGTTATTTCCAGCACCTCACAGTATTGAGATAAACATTTAAACATTTGAGTTGTCTATTACTCAAATGTTTAACTTCCCTCTCCTTTTGACTCCAAATCAGCGGCCAAGGAGAATGCCCTCAATTTAAAGAAAAACACACCTGCTTAAATGCATTCCAGTATTAGAATATCTGAAACCATCTGCATCATGTTTCCTTATAGGTCATCTGGAAATAGATTTTTGATCAATATACTGATCACAATGTTCACTGTAGAGGCACTCTGTTTTACTCAGCAGGAACTCAAGCCTCATCAGAAGCAGCTCTCTTTATCATGCACAAAGTTCATAAACTTATTATAAGTTCTGAAGGTTGTTTCTTATCTTTCAAATTTCCAAATGCTTCTTAGTGGAACTGAATTCTTACAGCATTTTTACTACTTGCAAGTGTTTATTATCCACTTAATAAAGTGGACTTAATGACTTACACCAAAATCATTGTTCCAGTTTAAACTTAAGTTTAAAAGACAAGAAAACCCTGAATATAGAAAAAAAAAAATGTGGTAGTACACGATTAAAATGTTTAATTGCATTAATTGTGGGGTCTGTAATTAATTAATTAAATTTTATGAACAAATTAAGCAAAATTTTAAATTCCAAAACCCTTCTTGCTGCTTAATTATTAAATGATTGAATATAAGCTCAACAACTAATATCCTGCTATTCAGGTTCTTCCACCTTCAGACTGAAGTGGAAGTGCAAAGTGTTAATCTATCTTTTCAGATTTCCATAATTTCAGGAAGCTCTGATCATTCATGGAACTTCTTTAAAAATGTGAACTTTGGATGCTAACATTACCATTTGGGACGTCTGTGCTGCTGCTACATGTTTAGCTTTGAGATGCTATTTTAAGCTTCACTGATAGGATAACTCCTTTCTCATAACTTGAACACAATAGTCTTTTCCAGCTTCCCGTCATTTCGGTTTTTGAACTCCCAGTGAACAGAGAGAAGCTTCTTCATTGTGTTTCACCTTTCTTCATGGATGTTGCTTGTTCATCACATTTACAGGAATGAACGTTTTTAATTTGTTAAAATCCTTTCCCTAAGAAGGATGAACAAACATGAACTTAACAACATGAGCTTAAAGAAACTTCATGGTTTCTTTAAGCTCTGTGGTGAAGGATCGATGGTATGGACTTGTTTAAATGTAACATTGTAAGTTGCAGTAACTTATACCTCCTGGAACTCCTCACACATGGCTTGAATTTAATAGTGGAAATATAGTAATGTAACAGGATAAAGATCCCAAACTACCAGAAAGTAGCTTACAAAATGATAACATTAGAAAAAGATGTATTTTAATTTTGCAACAAAAGTCCAAGTAGAACTTGACCTGAATCTTGTCTTGTCCATATTAACTTGTTTGTATCTAACAATCATATGTATGCAGGTTTTCCTTCAGGCCAACAGGCTTTACTTGCCCGGATCATTTGCTTATTTTAAAAAAGGGATTTTTACACACTGTAAAAACTATTTGGTAATTTTTTATATTTTAAAAATTGCAGCAACCGGTGGTATATTCAGTTTAAGAGTATCTTATTCATTTTACTTTGGGCATTGACCTACTCCCCCAAATTCTTTATTGAGAATTAATTTTAAAAGCTCTGGGTAACATGACTAAAGTAAACAAATACTAGTTTCCCTCACTAACTGTGAAGATCGAAGAGGAGCAAATTTACTTTTATCAGTTTTGTTGTCCAGTGATATTTAATTCATAATGTCATCTTCTAAATCATAGACCTGTAAAACTTTACAATCCGATAACAAAACTTTTTCAAATACTTTTCAAATAATTTTTTTCCCACAAATTTGTCATTTGAATCATTTCCTATAATTTACTTGTCAGACACCAAATTATTCTTCATAATTATTTCATACTTTTACATTATTAGCCTAGTAATTCTTCTGAATTCAGCTTCAGATTTTACACCAAACAAGACTGAAATTATTCCTCAACATGCAGCTCTTACTGCAGCAAAGTTGGGTTATTAAATGGAATTATGAAAGTATGATAATGACTGGGTTATCATGATTCACTCCCCAGGGTTTGTGTGTGTCTGTGTGTTTCTTGCAGCTTTAATTCCTAACATGCTCCACTCTTTATCTATTTAACATACAACCCAAAGGCTGAGCTTTAAAGATCACAGCCAGTTTTATGTGATACCACAACTGCTAGAATCTGGTAGTGTGCGTGTGCGTATGTGTGTGGCTCAATATCTTACCCTCTTTGTAAATGTGCATATATTGGTTTTTCCATTTTAAGTTATTGCTCTCTAAATGTATGTGTATTAGGATTTTCTATGCTACAGAAAAAGTAAACAGTTAAAGGCAGCAGTGGCTCATTTTAGCGGCTTCACCTGAGAGAGAAACATGGCTGAACGGAGGAAGTAGTGGAAAAATGTTCAGCTCTGCCTGTACAGTTTGTGTGGCACTGAGGTCAGGTCTAAGTGACGGCAGTTCTAAAACATTGACTCTGTTCTTCTAATGCCACTTTGTTGCTAATTTGGTGGGAAGCTTCAGGTCATATTCTGTCCAGAAGACTTGGTGACCAAGCTTCAGCCTCCTGGATGAGGTCTTGAGATGTTTCTTCAATATTTCCACATGATGCAAATTTGTGTAAATTTGCTCTTTCTTGATGAGAGCAAGAATTTAGGCATCCCAAATGGTTGCCATGGGAGACTAAAATAAATTCCTTAAACATGCATGAGAGAATCAAAGCAAAACTCCAGGTATGTTTTTGATGAGTAAATAACATTACAATATTATATACAGCATGAATAACATTACAACACGTTCTGTGAAATACAGCATGTGAATATGTTTGCTGAAGTATCTCCAAATGAAAGGCATCATGGTGAGAGCTAGATGGAATGAAGAGTTTAGTTTTGATCGAAAAGCTTTTTCCTAACAATGATTGAAACAAAGAGCATGATCATTTTCTGCTCCAGTCGCTGGTGTCATCCATGTTTTTTGAAGCAACTGCTTCAAAACTACTATGTACTATGTGGGTTACTTTTAAAACATAGTTAGTTACAGTTAATACTTCCTGAAGAAATTACTGGCATTATCAAAGTAGCTAAATACCAAGGATAGTTACTGATTGCAATAAAGAATCTTGTTGTTCCAAAGCATTCATTATATTTTATGTGCTTTTTATCACTTTGAATGCGACATAATGTATTCTGTTCTTCCACTTAGAAAAACGTTACCTTGAAGTCGTCTCTGTGTGCCTTGTTGATGATGTGTGTTTGGTGTGTAGGTGATAAACCAACCAGTCTGCCGCAGGTTGGTTTATCATGACTACTTTATTCTCCCTCAGCCAATCAGAAGCAGCTGTACAATTGTTTTTACCCCTTAGCTTCCTGTAAGATGAAGCTTCAGCTGCACCAGTAGTAACACCTTGTGACTCGTCTTATTATAAGTGATGACAGCTTTGACATGATGGAGAATAAACTAGTTTATTACCTGTTACTAACAAAACTATTGATGTTTATTCCCATCATTGAGCACAATAGGCTCCCATAGCTACAACCTCAGCATAGATAATCAGTCTAGACCCGCCTGATTATGACTGGTTCATTTAAATGAAATGTGTCGAACCAGAGACACATTTCATACAGAAATTAAGAAAAAAAAAATCACCATCCCTTGTTTTTGCACAACTGCTTATACACATTCACAATGCATTTTTTTGGTCTTTTTTGACCAAGTATATGTTGTCTGCATGATAAATGCTGAATATTTAAAGGCATGTCACACTTGTTATTGTTTGATTTATCTGACCAATGTGGTGGAAATAACCAGAGGCAGAGTTTGACATAGAGCAGTTTGAACGTATGATTTGTTTGCAGATTCAGGCGGCAGCATCTTTCCATTAGATCAGAGCTTGTTACTGTATGATCAGAGGTGATACATCAACCCACACTGGTTTATGCACTGCTCACACAGCAAACTATCGGAGCGGGATGGAAGCTGGAAACTAACGAGTACCGTTCCAGAGCTCCCACTGGTCGGGACGTCACAGCTTAGTGCTGCTTACAGCTGTATCTATTACGCATCTTTATCATCGCATGTGTTCTTTATCTGTCCTGCTTCACTCTGACAGACAGCCACCACACAGAGGAAGAGTGTCGCCGTGACAACCCGTTCTCCTTTTCGTCCGCTCTGCACATCATGTTGTCATGTGTGAGTGTTAACATGGAGCTGGAACAAGACAAGCTGCCACGCATCAGCTCACAATTTTGAGTGTAGCTGCCATGTTGAGCCTGTGTGTGTGTGTGTGTGTGTGAGTGTTAACACCATGCTCTGATCCTTCAGGTGGAGACATTAGACATCCCCTAACACCTTGTTTTAATCCCTGGAGAGTCGCTATGACAACCATATGAGACAGTGCAGATTGAATCCAATAATGAGATAAGGAGTGGCAGAAACAATGTGGAGCCTTTCTCACCTGGAAGAGGTGTGTGTAGCTTTCAGGTTGATAGAGAATTTCTTTATTGTGGTTTTGCTTTGAATAAGTAGAGATTTATACTCTACCTCCTTCCAATTATGTTATTGAACATATCTTAGATCATCCTTATTGCGAGGAACTGTTAACTTGAAACTTTTTTTAGTGGCGGCAAGTTGTTGTTCACCTGAGGACCTGTAGACCAGGAGGATGGTTTCTCATTGATGTATGAGACCATAATGGTTTACAGTCTCCATAAGAAGCTCCACAGAAGATGATCAGCAATACAAAGGCCAAAAAACACAGCAGAAAGATCAGGGAGAAAGTTCTGGTGAAGACATCCAGTAAAGGTCTCAAAGTTAGGAGTCAAACCCAGGTTGAAGATTGTGCGCTCTGAATGTGGGGCGCCTGCTATATGCCACGTCACCCCACGCCATGCCACACCGTGGCACTGCATGCTGCGTCACGCTACACATGATTAACTCCTGTTTTATGTTCTGTTAAGGTCTCTGTTATTTTGTTCAGCCAGATTCGTGAGCTGTTGTTACCCAGGTAATTAGTCTCATCCTGTCCCTATTCTAGTAATCACTCCTCCCAGGACTCATAGTCCTCATTCATTGTCAGATCTTCCTCCTACCACTCTTGGTACTCACCCATCTCTCTTCTTATTTGTCTGTGTTAAATTATTCCCTGAGCTTCATTTACTTGAATTTTGCTGCCAACTTTAGCCTTTCTTTATTAAGTTTTATTTTAACATTAAAGATTTTGTCCCTGCTAGTTAAATTCAGACACAAATTTTAACCTGTGCAATTTGAAATGATACAAGCACTAATTTGGCAGGAACGACATTTTGTGGTTGGGTGTATTTTTTCCAGGGAACCAGAATAATCTTACTTTCTGCTGGAAATAACATTTTAATCTCCCCACTTAAACCTGTTTGAGTTTGTGTGTCTCATGCTATGCAAGCCCAGATTTGTTCCTGAAACATTGCAAGAAACACATCGTTCTCTGGCCTTTTCAGCAGAGAAAGAAGGCCAGCCCGTTGGCAGCAAATTGGCCTCATTAATCTCCAGCCTAATTGATTGTGAGAAGTTTGAGGATGACATTTTAAGAAAGCCTAGCGGACAGGGCGTAGTGTGATTGATTTGGCTAAAACGCAGCGCTAATGAATGCCAGCCAGTCACTTAGGTGGTAGAGACCAGACTCTAATATCAGAGAGATTAGGCCAGAGAGGTTGATAATGCTTAATGAAGAGAGAGCAGGAGTAAGAGAGAAGCATCATTAAACAGCATGTTCAGATTGTATTTGAATGAACTTTATCCACCATAAATAGAGATCGTTGTGTAAGAAAACTTGTCTTCTGTCTTTATCTAGTTGTAAGTTTTACTAAGGCCTGTATCATAGACAAGATCAAATCCTGGCTGAGAGCTTTCTCTCTGGAGTCTGTAAAGTTGTTCCTTTACATAAGTTTTCTCTGTGTTCTGCAGCTTCCTTCCACATCCTTCAGTTGTCTGACTGTTGATGGAGGAAGATGCCTCCTGACATAGACTCCAGCCTACTACAGTGTGATTTATCTGCAGCTAGCTTGAGACCATATTCCAAACTGAGCAACTCATTCTGGCGAACATAGAATGGTTCCAATCTAGAAAAGCTTAAAAGTTCCTTCTATATATTTGTCACTTTAAACATTTCAGTGGTTTCTTTCTTCAAACTTACTTTGGTTTTTATTGTGCTTCGAACAAATATGACTGCAGTATTTTATTTTTACTTTGTGAAGCCTTAAAATGTGTTTTAGAATGTTTCAAATTGAGTACATAAAAAAGTAAAGGAATTTTTTATGTTGTTGTTGCTGATCAAATGAAACTACTGTGGTGATTTTGGACTTTAAAGAACAGATTGATGTTTAGTTCTTTAAAGATGCCATGTGGTGTTTAAGGATGGTGAGCAGCAGACAGACGGGAACTAATTAACCAGACTGGGAAAGAAGGGATCAAAGTACACCTGCGTGCTCTTTGGTCTAAAAAGTGGGAAAAGAAGTTAAACAATATATTTTTTTTCTTCTTTACTAAAGTTGAACAGCAAGGTAGGAAAGAAGAAACCTATTTGTGAGTGGACAGCAATACTTTGCAAAGCATATTTACTATATAGATGAATATTTTGGGCACAGAAATGATGAGGAGCAAATTGGATTAATGAGAAAGGATGATGAAATGATAGTAACACTTAAATTCTAGATATCTAAAATTAGCTTATAACTGGACGTATTAAGTTAAAGTATCTGTTATTACATTATAAATAGTATAAATGACATCAAATTTACAAGCTTCCATACAAGCTGTATGGAAGCTTTATTTCAAGACACAGGTCAGACTAGTGCAAATTAAATTTCAGATAATTTGCAAGCAAATAACAACAATGCAAAAGTAAATTAGAGATATATGAAATTATAACTTTGACTTGTTTGAATTTCTTTTAAGATATCTCCAAATGAATTAGAAATATCTTGAATATCTTGAACATAGTCAGCTTTTCTGTTTCTCAAAAAAAGATTTTGGAAAATGCACCATTGGGCCTCGGCTCATAAGATAATGAGAATAGTTTAATGATAAAATTTTGAGCTTTGCATAGCCGTTTTTAAGTGTACTGTGATTGTGTGAAGAGAAAAAATGGTAAATTCTTTGCAGATTTCTGAAGTGTTCAAGTTCTTGAACACTTCAAGTTCTTTTCCACATATCCCACATGGGTGAACTCTATGTGCCATTTTCTAACAATTTTGAGAAGAACATCTAAAATTCCTCAGGCAACTGCTTAGGCAGCTTGGCGGCAGTACAAGGGGTCCTACACAAATGTTTTAATTTAGATATCTAAACGTATTATTAGTCATAACTCATAATTACGTTTGAGGCTTCTTGAATGGTTTTACTGGTGTGTGACCCTTCAAAAACTGAAACCGGTGAAGTCATTGGTGATATCAAGGATGTTTTGACTCGTCAAGATGTGATTGAAGATTTGTGGAAATATTCTTCTTACTGGTCACAATGTGAATGCAGATATCATAAATTATCATTTACGGTATTCAATATTTTTGGATGTCTACAATGTAATTGCAATTGGCAGGACATAACATGGTTTTAACATAAAATTACTTTTATGTTAAAACAGCTTGCCATACTGAAATGCAATTCGTACTATTCAGCTCTATGTTCAGTCAATTTACCATTTCTTCTACATTTATGTTGGCTGGAAAATAGTTTGAAAATCTGATATATAATATGTCATTAATTTGTCCCCCAAAAGCCCCAAAAACATTGTTGTGTAGGTAATGGAAAACATGCAGGGTGAACCATTTGGAGAGTGCAGTTATTGATTTGTTTGAATAACACCACCCATGGGCGTTAGACTTAAGAAAAAATAAAAGTCATATTTCAATCTTTATGAAGCTTCATCCTCACCTTTGTCCACACTGCCTCTGACTCTTCTACACCCTTTATCTGTTGCTAAACATACATTTTATAATACCAATACATGTGTGCATACATAGATACATACAGTGGGTATGGAAAGTATTCAAACCCCTGACCTGCACAGGTGTGTTCCTTTCCTCATCAAGTCCAGTCAGTTTAATTAAACTCAGCTGGACTCCAGTAGAACGTCTCAGTGAGGATCCGAGGAAATGGACATGTGAGTTAAATATGAGTGACACAGCAAATGGATTGAAGACTTATCACTCAGTTTTTTCTTTTTTAATAAATTTGCAAAAGATTCTATGTTTCTGTTTTTTTTTTTTCTGTCAAGATGGAATCCTGAGTTAACATTCATGAGAAAAATATGAACTTTTTTATTTTAGCAAATGGCTGCAATGAAACAAAGACTGAATACTTCCTGTACCCACTGTACATACATGCACTGTCTATTTTATCTATAAATTGCAATAATATTGGCATGTAAGAGATGTGCTTGTACAGATCTTTTTGTAGGACATAAGTGAATTTTAAATTTTAGTAATTCATTTAGGTTTCAAGCTTTCAAATGTTTTGTGGTTTCACTTATGTATGAAATTTGCCCTTTGAACTTTCTTCTGTTGAAAGATGTATTCCTCTTCTTCAGAGGTGTAGATGAAGGTGTCATTTTCAGTTTTTTTCTTTTCTAGATCTATAACTGTCTTAAAACTAGGCATACTTCTCACAGTTTTTCACATTTTATTACATTAAATGGCAGCAAAGTATCAAACAGTAAATGACAATTCAATGCTGTGTCCATGATGTAACTCTACCTGTCCTGGTTGACAATGTCAGAGTCTGCGGTCGCCTTTGCCTGCAGCTGACATGCTACCGTCTTGTTCTGCAGAGCATAAACCAGATGTAACGTAGCCGTGTGTTGTCACTACAGTAAGTGGGAAATTAAAAATGACAGCAAACAGCACACAGATATGAAACTGTTTCCTGTGAGCCTGTCAATCTTTCTGACAGCCGGTGAGTGTTACTACAGGTAAAAATTGTATATATCGACTCGGAGAGTCGATATATAAAAGAGGCTTAATGATGGTGCTGGGAATCCAGCGGGTGAAGAGCAGTTCACACAGGCATGAAGCAAAACAGAAAAGACACAACAGATTTATATCAATCTAATCTAATGTCTAATTATTATTTTAATTCGACAGATTTTAACAAGCTCAAATCTGTTTTTCTTTAACCCTCCTACTGCTAATCTATACACACTGTCACCTCTACTGTCATTACATGAATAAAAATGAACCAAGTAGAAAAAGCAAGGCAGGGACAAACTAAGCAAACCTTTAGCTTGGAGGATGTCATGTCATGGACAGCAGTTGTCCTGTCAGACAATCAATTTCCAAAACCCTGCCGTACTTGAAGCTTGTGAGGTCCAGTTGTCTTTAAGATTCTCCTTATCTTTCCAACACGTCAACACGGCATCATAATGTTTCTCAGATATGCCGCTTACAGCCATTTTAGGAGCCTTGCACTGAGAAGCCATCTGTATGATGAGCTCATCAGAGTCAGTTTCACCAGGCGTTTGCGAATTACTGCTGCCACTAATCTAGTGGAGCTGAGTCTGTGCTGTATGTTATAAATGAACAAGAATTTTAATATTAATGAGAGCTTAAAGTACATATGAGGACTTTTCAATGGAATGTGTTTGAAACTTTCAAAATATACATCCTGCTTTGATTCAGGCTTAGCATTAATAATTTAGAAATACAAATGAGTGCGATCCTTTGGCCTGTCTCCAACAATGCTTGACTGACACATTTTATTCACCTTTCTGCTGTTTCAGAACAATAAACGTCAGGTCTTGAGTTAAATTTTTAAGACCTGCATATTAAAAAATGTACACATTACACACACACACCTAGAATGATGGGTTTCAGGCTGCATGCACAGATGACTCCAGAGGGTTGGCATGACCCGGCAGCGGCGGCGAGACTAAAGGTCATGGTGGAGAGCGCCAAGCCTCGCATCCCAATTGCCTGCGATACCCCCCTCTGACTTCTTGTGAGGTCTGGCAGGTTCATTAGCAGAGGGAATAACTGCAAAGAGATGAGTGGAGACGGGGAGAGAGAGTGAGGAGGTCTGAACCAATAAACGAAACATCCAGAGAGGGACATAGGTGAAAAGAAGGAAGAAATAAGACAAAACGAGAGTCTTATTAGAGATGCAGTCAATAAGCCAGGCTTGTCTGCATCTCTAATTGTTTGATTTTACAGGCGGGTAAAGCTCTTTAAACAAACACAGTCTTATGCTAATAGGAGTGTAGCGATATCCCTCGGCTGTGTCTGGAGGGATGGCTGGCCGTAGAATGATGAGAGATTTTTGTGAGCGGAAGGAAGCCGAAGCTGAATATCATTTGTATAATTATAAATGACAGAATGAAATGGTCCACACACACAACCAACCACTTTGTCTTGACAGGTGGAGGGGGATTGAGGGGGAGGGGCGAACAGGGAGGAGGGGAGGTTAGTACTGATTGCTGTCAATCAAGCGGTCCTGTGGGAGGAGGCTGATAGCCGTGAACTTTGACCCTCCCTGTTTGGCTGACGTGATGCCAACGTGAAAGAGAGGGAGAATTAAACAACCTTGAGAGACGGACTGAATTTCAACAGACTGAGCTCTGAGGGGGGAAATGCCGACGGACAAATGAAATAAAGCAAGGCTTGAGTCCTCACTTCCTGTCTATCCGCACATAAACACTCAAACACTTTAGTCAGTTATAAAAGTTTGGTTACAACTAACTTGGCATATCAAAATATCAGAACAAACTGATGTTATGCAGTAGCATATTGTTGTATAGTTACTAACTGAACCTGACATGTTTGATGGGCAGCAGCTTTAAAATAGGATACTATTGATACTAAAGGATTTTTGAACAGTTACTTTATCTAAGTTGGAGTTTATGTGCAGATGGTAATAGTGCTTGCAGGATGAAAAGCTAATTTAATTTCTCTTTAGTTCGAAACAGCTTTTCCCAGAACAAATTAACATCATGTTGAGTGGTTTTATTTATTATGGAAGAAGATTACAACATGGGGGTTTTATTTTATCCAAAAAACACAATAATCTGACATTGTAAAAATGTACTTGATTATACATGTCAGTTATATTCTTTCACCTTCTTCCTATCAGTTTTTCCTCAAATTTTATCCCTGGTCAATTTGCTGTTTAATCGTTGGTATTGCTAATTTTAATGTTAAAAATGTCATCGCGAGTCCAGATGTCTCTCACATGTGATAGAGATCTCTGTGGTCAATGTAAGGATGCACAAAACTGACAGTTTAAACAAACTGTTATTATTATTATGTTATTATTCAGAGCCTAGGTTTTTGATGTAGTGCAGAAGCATCCAACTCCCATCATTTTTAACAGATTGTTTCAACCCACTCCGCTGGGCTACTGTGGAACAAGAACAAGACCACCCTGCTGTCTTTACAACCCCAACTGTCCCAACGATGCTACAAATTAGAAAATTCCCACTTAAGTGGGTAAGAATCATCCTGCACATCTGACCACAATGTCCATGGTGGACATTGTGGTCAGATGTGCAGGATGATGTAGTGCAGGATGCTCCTGCACTACATCAAAAACCTAGGCTCTGAATAATAACATGGTGGATATTCTAGACTGTGTGTTTTGGAATGATGGAATCAGGGGTTCCTACTTTGGTGGAACCCGTGAGGCAGACATGAGGGGCTTTCCTTATGCTGAGTTGGGGCAAGGTGGTTTGTTATCAAGACCTGAAAACCTGACACCAGCTTCCTGGAGCATCCTGTGGGAAAAAAAAACAAACAAAAAACTGATTGAATCTTGTGGATTTTCCTGTGTCAAGTTAAACAGAGCTCTGCCAACTTTCCCAGCTTAATATAACAAGGACTTTGTCATGGGCTGCGCAGTTGGTAGAGCTGTTGCTTTGCAGCAAGAAGGTTCTGGGTTCGATTCCCGGGTCTTTCTGCACGGAGTTTACATGTTCTCCCTGTGCATGGTGGGTTCTCTCCGGGTTCTCCGGCTTCCTCCCACAGTCCAAAAACATGACTGTCAGGTTAATTGGCCTCTCCAAATTGTCCCTAGGTGTGAGTGTGTGTGTGCATGATTGTGTGTTTCTGTGTTGCCCTGCGACAGACTGGTGACCTGCCCAGGGTGTACCCCGCCTCTCACCCGGAACGTAGCTGGAGATGGGCACCAGAAAATGGTGAACAGAAAATGGATGGATGGATGGACTTTGTCATGAAAACATAAAATGCAAATGTTAATCTCCTACAGCTGCTAAAAATGTTATTGTGAAAACGTGAGACTGAGATAAATCTAGAGGCATTCCATGAAAGCTAAAGTAACAGGAGAATAAAGTCTGAGAAGATGAGATGATCAGATTGTGTGTCTGTCTCCTACCATCTCTTTTCTGTAAATTTGCTGGTTTCTGATTGTGTGTGCATGCACATTGAATGCACACCAAGTATGATTACATATTCAGTGATGTGTGCTCCCAGATCTATTCGTTCCTCCCCTGTGTTTTTCAGTCTGCGTGTTGCTCACACGGAGCTGAACAGGGAGGGTTAAGATGTAAAACCCTCCCTCCTCTCCAGACTCTGAGCGAATCGCAACCTGTGCCAAATTAATCTCCTTGCACACACAGTCTCGCACGTACCAAAACGCTTGAAGTGAAAGCGGATTCTGTTGGATAATTTCATCATAAGGATGTGAACACGTGGATTAATGGTTTTACTGTCACAGAGACAGCAGGGATTTTCTCCCTTTCTCTTTTCTCTGTTTATTCTTCTCCTTACTGTCCCTTTATTTAGTTCCAGGCTTGCCAAGTCTCCTGCTAGCATGCAAGGCTAAAGGTGTATGCTAGTTTATGTTGCTTCTATTTTCCCTCATGGTTTTCTGCAGAGACTTCCCCTCCTTCAGTTCAGCACTATGTGCTTGTTTGAAAGAAAAAGGTAAATGAACAGTAAATAAATCACTGTCACTCACTCTGTACTGTTTTCACCTCAGAGGTATAAAACAAGCAGATGCTTGTAATGGAGGAGAGCTAAATGGATGTGTCTAAACTGAACTGGTGAAGTTGACCACTGTCTTTCCATTTCAAACTGAATTCCTGAAGTTTCAAAAACATTCTGAGGTTTTTGCATGTTGTTTCTGTTTTTTTTCTTGTGGTTATGTATTTCAAAATATGACCATATTTTCCCTGTTGATAAGAATCTACAATGATATCAAAGATAAACGTGCATGCACACAATATGATGGTTCCTGAAATGATAGGAAATTAGAAATGAAATGCTAATGTTGGTATGAACTAATGCTCGTGCAAATGTTTTATCTAAACTGAACAAGTCTTGAATACGTTTCCCTGACCAAGTTTGACATAAGAAAATCTTAATTGTAACTCCTGCATGATTCTGCTAGCCTGCAAAATTTATTGCTTCAGCAGAATTGCAAAGTTCCAAGAGAGATATTAATGCAGGAATGAATGGAATATCACATTTTGGCTGTTGTTAAAGAGGAAGAGGATGATGAGGAAATGAGGAAGCATTGATGTCTGGGAGAAGGTGGATAACAATCATTAGTCACAACAGCAGTAGGATGTTTTTAAGAAAGCTGCTGTCTGATATTTGATATCTGTCCAAGCTAAACAGGCCATTTGTGTGTCAGCCTCTTCAATTCGTCATAACTACTAAAGTTGTAGTTATGACAGAAGAATTTCGACATCATGTGCATATTTAGCAATCATTTTCAACACACATTACCAGAAGTACCATGGACATTTTGAGACTTTTGTATAAACTTCAGACAGCTGTTAGTCTGAAGAAGAGCTCTGCACTGGAAACATGACATAAAATATTCATATTGAAGCTTTATTTTATGTACGACTTCAAGCACAGGAGGTGCTTAAAAATAGAAACCATTTATTTTGAATTAGATTACATTTGTCACTCACAGGTTGAAATGTTTCTCCAGTTATTCACCCAAATCATTTTTGTTCTGCTTGATGTTATGTATAACAAAAATGATTTGTTTTTTTCACTACTCACAGGATTTACTTTCAGTTGGTTCACAGACTTCAGTTCACCCAAACTTCCAACTTTTTTTTTTACTTTTTAAAATCTGCCTAATTACATCAGCCATTTTCAAAGAAAGCGTGACCAAAATCCTTTTTTGGGGGGGTTTGTTTTTTTTTCTTATTTTGAGAAAAAAAAAAGTCTTTCAGTCCAACAATTTCTTACTATAATTAACACATCTCTTTCCCACAAAAAATTTGAAATCGTTATTTTGAATATTTCGTGTTTAGTTTATTGCTGAGCACATAAAAAATCACTACATATAATTTTTAGCTGTATTAGTTTTAAAATAATTATAGATTGTTTTGGGCCTTTGAGTTCTTTTGTCCTCATTATTTTGGCCCACATGCCAAAAGGTTTGGACGCTGCAGGTGTGGATCCGGGAAGCGGCAGCTTGGTTAAAACACATTTCCACCTAAGTGTTGTTTCTCTGAATTGTAACCATGCCACAGTATAAAAGATGGACAAAAAAGAGAGTGCAAGTGATTGAAAGTGTGTGTTTGTGTGTGTGTGTGTGCCGGTATGCTTCAGTCACCTGGCTCTGTCACCCTCAATAATCACTACAATTCAACAGAGAAATCTGTTCTAATCAAATGGGAAACGCCTCCATAATTTTGGCAGTTTCTACTGCTCAGCCCTTCTATGCTCTGTTTCTCTCATCATTCTTAAAGTCTATTTTTTTTCCCTTTTGTCCTTCCTTAACCTCCCTCCCTGTGTGTCCTATCACCCGGAGTTTCATTTTTCTCTCTTTTCTTTCCACTGCGTTTGTGTGCATATGTCTGTCGGGCTCCCACTCGGTGATTCGGCGGCGGCAGCATCAGCAGCTGGTGAGGGCCGTCCCCAGAGGGATTGTGGATGGGGAGGGGAAGGTTATGGCTTTACTCTTGTCACCGAACCGATGCCTGAAAGCATGTTTGTGCAGCAGACTGTTGAGTGTAAGGGTAGAGCATGTGTCTGTTTCAGGCTGGTCTTGTTTACTCCTGTGACAGTTTTTACGCTGCTCTTCTGTATTGGGCTTCAGTCGGGGAATGATTCATTCCTTTCTTGATGTGAACGATGGACTTCATCACCAGCTGGTTTGTGGAGTCTGATTATGAAACGGTGAAGTGAGGTGCCTGGCCCAGCACTGCTTTCTCAGTCTGACTCTGCTTCCTATCAGATGGATTTGACTCTCTCTGGGTCAAACAGCAGAACAAAGGCTGAGCCCAGTCCAGTGCAGTGAGCAGGGCTCAAACTGAACAGCCTCTACGCCAGTGTTTCCCAATCCTGGTCCTCAAGGCTCACTGCCCTGCATGTTTTAGGTGTTAACTTGCTTTAGCACAGGTGATTTCAATTGACAAGTGTTTGCTGAACTGCAATCAGCTGAATCAGCCATATTAAAGCAGAGAAATATCTAAAACATGCAGGGCAGTGTGCATCAAGGACCAGGGTTGGGAAACACTGCTCTATGCAACTCATGGCACCACACCAGACACTCACAATGTAAACCTACAGGCAGTATTATGTAAGAATCATAGTAGCCACCTATGTTGAGCATGCTAGCTACACATTAGTGTATTTGTCCTGATCGTTCCCTGGGTGTTACCTTCCAATGCAACTCTGGTTGATTCTTATCTCCTTTCTGCACTCCATATGGAATTTCTCCCATTGAGCTGGATTCCCTAGGATGCATTCCAGGCTAATCAGCGAACAGAAAGAGGAGTTATGAACAATGATGACGAGTTTCTGCCCATAATGGCAATGGTGAATGAAGCTGTTCGGTCAGTGTTGGCCTCACTTCCAAATAGTGAGCAATGAAAGTCAGAGCAAGAGGAATGAGAAAGATATTTTATTGCTGGCAAAGATGTCGTTTGGCTCAGCACTTCTCTGTTGGCAGTGAGGGGTGGTTGTTTAAAAAACCCACTATTTCTGGTAAGCTTCACAGCGTAGCTTCCTTTACAATCAAGCTAGCACATTACAACGGCTAAACCTTAGCAGTTGTATTAAATCAGATCCAGTTGTTTAACATTTAACATAGATTTTTAACATTTTTTTAATCTAATAGCTGCATAGGTAGAACTCCTTTGCGATGTCTAAAGGCTGTCTGCTTTAGTGCATCCTCAGAGAGTTTCTATGTGTATTTTGAGGCAGATCGCTCAGATAGACGTTAGCGCCAGTTTTGAACACACCTCACCAATCCTGTTAGTGTTTGTCCTCAAGAAAGATGTAAAGGTCAGAACGTTCCAGCCCATTATGAGAACTGAAGAACCCCTTTGGATGACGGATCAAACAAAGTCCAGAGGTTTTCCATTTTACACTGAGGATTGTCTTGTCCTGTCGGCTGAGAATCTGTCTCACCATCACTCATGAGATCAAGTATTTTGCTCTCGGCTTAGTTTTTTAGTCCAACTTGCTTTTCTTCTTTGACTTGATATGCCTGGTCAGATGACTGTTTTCATGTTTTACTTCAAAGTCAATAATAACTTGAAAAATAAAATAATTCAAAATAGTTTTTTCATCTGATTGGGGCAGTTTTGAACAGGCAGATCTAAATTTTATAAGGTAACTGAAAAAAACTGAATTAATAAAAATATCTGCTAAATATGGACATCATAACGAGAATGAATAGATCTATCACTTTTCCTGCTTTTTGTACTTTGCAGCATGTCGTATCAGATAATCCTGATGGGCTGGGCTGGATTCTACGTGTTTATGCTTTTATTTGTTTGGAGGAGAGGAAGCAGGGAATGCTTTCTCTCCCACTGTTGGACTCGCTGCCACCTGATAAGCTGCAGGTGTTGGATATCTGTTGTAAACTGAGTCTCTTTAAATTGTTACTGTGGAGAGTTAGCCCCGTGTCAAACAGAACCCATCACTGTGCCTCTGGTGTTGCTGCTGGAGGTTTTTGTTTTCCACTCTAGTGTGTGCCTTAGCACTAAATTAGCTGGTTAGAGGAAAGAGCTTGAGGAGTGAAGCAACGTTCAACCAGCTATTGAACTGAGACGTGCCTTTATGTGATGTTAGACCTATCTATAAATGCTTGTTGATTTCCTAAGTGTATGTATGTACTTTTGAGTATGCTGTTTGTCAGCGTGCATCAAATCCCCGTTGCTGCTGAACACTGGTATCCACGGAAATGAAAACAAAAAATACAGAAAACAGAGTTTAAATTAAACAACGAAAGGCAAAGACGGATTTATCCAGAAACAATACAGTGAAACTGACAATAGATGAGAGGCAGAGACACGATTTAGAAAAGAAGAAAATCTTTCCCAAAACAGGTGCACTTGAAAAAAGTCAAAAGAACTGTGCTGTTTTTTGTATTTTTTTCCAACTGGTTTATAAATTAAAAAGACAAAGGGAAAACACAAAATATAAAACTTGCTTATTAGACCGAAAATGGCACACAGCCGTCTCTAACGGTATTTTTCGCAGAAAATACCGTTAGATCAGATAACAGATCTGTTATCTATTATCTGAAATTCACCTTCAGTAGTTTCCATAAACAAGGTGCTGGTGTGGCTATATTCACACAGCAGGTCTTAATCCTCAATTCTGATTTATTTTTTTTTGTTACTGAAATCCGATATTTATTTTATTTGAATGATTGTTCATATTACTAGTTAGATGCAACTTAATTTTAACGTGTTTCAGCGATGGGAACCCACAGCATCGACACAATGTCAAATGTCACAAGATAAAATATGCTAAGAAATAAGTTCAGAATTTTCACTGAACTTATTTCAGCTATTGTTCACATCCCATTCCTCTGGTGCAGAATTATGAAGCACATTTCACGTCAATGAGACGTGAAGATAATCAAATACATGTCTGGTTCAATACCACTTATGGACGTGGCACTAATTGAAAGTTTTGGAGGGTGAAAAGTTCAGAATTGGGTCATTCAGACTGCTGTGAAAAAGTCAGATATAGGTCACATATGGGCAAGAAAAGCAATACGGGGACAGCTGCTTAGAGAAGTTGACCCAAACACAAAGTGTAGAGGTATAAACCTAAATATTGTCTCTTATGTTAAGATCAAAAACACTGTTTTTTACTTTTACCTAAGGAACTCATTGGAATAACATCAAACATCATTTCGTCAGACTTAAAGGAATAAAACTGCATGAATTGTGATGACTCTGTGTTAGATCTTTGGTTCTTACTTTGTATCCCTTTGAGCAGGGTAAGTATTATATGTAATGTACTGAACCACCTCCAAACTTTGCAGTGTTTGTATGTTGTGTGCTTATCAGTCCTTGATTTATTTGACTGCCTGTTGCTGAAAAAGCAAGGCTTCCTTTTTTTATCCTCCCACACTCTCCGTTTCTGTTTTTGTTTTGTACAACCTCCGTACTTCATTTCCTTGACTCCTCTGCCCCTTTCTCTCCCATTCGACAGCCGTTAATAATAACGCATGAAGGCAGTCACCCCAAATGAAGACAAATGCTGTAGGCTGCTTTACAGTCATAATCTCGCCGACTTTTTCTCTCCATGGTCTCTTGCCCTGGTGTTCTGCCTTTGTTCTTGAAAAGTAAGAAAAATTAACAAATTAGCTATTATTTCCCTAGTCTGGATAAGCACATTAAAAAGAAATATATCTCCAGCCTTCAATTTTACACTGCATAAAAAGATTAAGCAGATTTTTCTTGCTGTCTTTAACTTTTCCAAATTTAGATCAGTTAAGATTACCTAAAATTATCCCATTCCTCTTACTTGCAGGCACTTTTTCAACTCTGCTCCCAATATTTTATAGAACTAACATTAGTCCCCCTCTAAAACAGACTCTGTTGTACTTAAACCAATTTGTAGCATTTTTTATGTATTCATGGGTCATTTGGAAGAGCCATTTGTGAACAGCCTTTAGTTTCTCCAGGTCTATTGTAGATTGAATATCTGGTGAGAACTTCAACATTTTCATTTTTCGAGGGCTGTCGTAGGACCTCTGTACAATTCATTTCAGATTTGTGCAGATTTTTCTGTCTTGAGAGTTTGCCTTAATATTTGCAAATAATATTTTTTCTTCATCATATCTATTTGTGAAGTGCATCTGTCCCTCCGGTAAAGAGATATTTAACACCCCTTTAGATGGGATGTTGTCTTGCTTGCAAGCTTTGGCCATTTCCATCTGAACGTACTGAGGGTCACACACTTTGGTTATAGTGTCATTAGTATACAACATGTATGCAAAAACTAAGATCTTTGTCTTTTATGTTTGAAAAGTGTAATCTAACATTTCATGCTGGTTTGGAGTAATTGTCTCCTCCTTTCTGAGGGTGTTTTCATACCTGATAGTCTGGTGGACTCGGTTGGATTGGGGACCAAAATTGCAGCATTTGTTACATTTTCAGCTGCTGTGGTTTGCTTTTACTCTGCAATGTGTCAAACAACCCAAACTAACTGAAAAACCACTTGCCTGTAGGGGCGCTGCACTACTGAAGGAATCTCAGCAACGTCCTTCTTCATAAAATGTAAATAAAAATGGAGCCGTGTCGAATTTTAGTGGTTGTAGGATTTCTCCATTAATATTCATTACTGGTCATTACACTTTTGATGGTACACATGGCCTTACTTTTTGTATTTTAGTAATTTCATTGATAACATGGTGGATTCTATAGAAACAGTTAAACAAAAATAGCTGACAATCTTCAAACATACCTACAGGAGAAGAGATTTAGCCACTGGGAATTTTAAGTGTTATTTTAAAATATTGCATTGATTGCAAAAATATTCCTAAATTAACAATATTTTTTGTATAAGGTGACATTAAACGGAAGCATCTCTTTAGGCCTGACTTGGTTTGCTAAGAAATATCAAATATTACAAATGGACCTCGCATTGCAGAAGTTATCATTTTCTGGTTTTTATTTATGTATTTTTTTTGCTTGTAATAATTAGTTCAACATTTGCCAGTTAAACCCCAGGTCTGCAGGATACAAAAAAACCTCCCCTGCAACACAACAAATGAATAGCAATATGCATAACAGAACTGTAGGAATAAGTGATAAAATGATTATTGCAGTTACATTTTCTCTTTCTAATATTCATGATGTTATCACAGTGTATTTTAACATTACGTTAATCAAGAAGATGGCAATAAAGAGATGTGAGTGTGATTAACCAAGGAGACAGTTAGAAGAACACTGTTTATGTCTGGGATTTTCAAGTCATGTTTGTTTCATTGTGGGGCACAGTTCTAGTTTTTGTGCATATTTCTGTAGCTTTCGGCTTACTGTGGGTTATATTATATACATTATTACCTTGGAAATACAAATTCAACTGGTAACTGTGCTCTAACTGCAGTCTTGTCTATATATGGTTTAATAAAACATCGTAACAAATATGTAAAATGGTAAGAGGGGATCAGCCATGTCACAAGTTCCTTTAGCAAAAGTCAACCTGCAGCTGACTGGGTGCACTGGGTGCCTGTGAGTCACCCAGTGAGGTGGTCCTAGCCCCATATCAGCTGACTTGTGCATGGGAAGGCTAATGTTGCAGCTAAATTGTATGATCGAGTATTTACAGATTATTGTTCAGCTAGCTATTAGCTTTAGACAGAAATACCCAGAGATCAACTCTGTGTGACATGCAGGGCCGTTGCTAATCATTTGGGTGTCCTAAACATAAACATAGCTGGTCCCCCCCACCCGAATGTAAATAACTGATAACTGAGTATTTTTCAGTGCATTTTTCCATATTGGTTGGTGGGAAATTAAAGCTAAAAGTGACGGAAGATTTGAAGTTGGGGTAAATAAACAAACTACGACGAATTCATTTAAGCATGTTCCTCCTATCAACATCTGTTAGAATACTTGCTGTTCTCACATAATGAACTTGTTCAATGCTAAAAACACCAGAAAGGTGTCATGGTTTGAGTTTCTCTCTGTGTTAATTTAGGTTTTTGTCTTCTGTGGAGTCTCTGTGTTGTCCCGTCTACCCGTTGATTGTCTCACCTGTTCCTCGTTGCTCCTTGATTGTCTCCCTGTGGATTTAAACCCACCTGTTGTCTCAGTCTCTTGCCGGATCCTTGTCAAATGTGTCTAGTTTCTAGTCGTGTCGTATGTCTAGTCTTGTCAATGTTAATCGTCACAGTCGCACTGAGAAGTCCTGTGGCGGCTTAGCTCTCGTTTGTTCAGTCCGGTTATCAGCTGCTACCACTGCTTAGCCTTAGCCTTCATTACACTGTGTTCCCTGCTCTTTGTGGACTGTTTGTGAGCTACCATCACCATTAAACCATCATTCATCACTTCAACCTGGGTCATTTCTGTTCACTCTCACCATTTACAACCGCAAACCCTGACAAAAGGTCTGACTTTACAAAGGCAACTGACCCATATATCATGACGGTTTTTGCTTTCTGAGGAAAATAAACGAGGAGGAGGTTATTAAATCCAGAAAATCGTCAAAACCTGCAGAACTTTTCACATTAAGTTCAATAAATATTTTAGAAAAACATACAGTAACACTGCTGTTCAAAGTATTTTTGAAGCAGGACAAATGTAAGCAGCTCAGTTTGGGATTATTTCTTATGTATTTCTTATTTTTGAGTTCATCAATTTTCATTTTTTTCATGCGTTCAAAGCAGTATATTGTTGCTTCAGTAGTGAATAACTGAATGTAAATTGATAATTTGCTATGTGTTTTTTGTCTACAACAGTAAAATAATTTTGGTGATTCATCCTGCTTTCTGCACAGCTGCTCTGAGCGCTGTCTCAGTGCAACGATGCCAAAAATCACACCAGTAGGAGAAGAGGGAGGGCAGAAGGGAAAGGAAGACCACTTGGTTACCCTGTGGTCCCGATGTGCAAAGTGTGATGCGTGTGGGCAGAGCGACAGCATTAGTAGTGTGTGTGTACCACACATCCAAGGATAGTTCTGTTAGAAGTGACAGTCGTCTGTAACAGTCCCTTTTGACCACACTTATTTCCACTACACTCTCCTTTGTTTTAATGATGTCAGCTTCATTTCAAGCTCATGTGACTTTGCTAGCTTGATCTGTGATTTAGAAAGGCAGCTGAGAGTTGGGTTTGTCTTTGCAGGTTTGTAACAAAGATGTTTTGTGAAAGGCTAGAGTTTTCAGTTTGGTTTAAAAAGTTGGTTTAAAATAATTATTTTAAACATTTTTCTTAGTTACTGTTTTAATTAGGAATTTTTTTTGTTACTATTGTATTTCACTTCCAAGGAAGTTTGCTTTTTTTTATATTTTGGCAGTCAGTTTATTAAATATACCTTGCCAGCACCTGCTGAGACCCTCCTTTGTCTTCAAAGCTGTTTTTGTTCTCCGTGGCACACGTTCAACAAGGTGTCAACAACATTCATCATAGCTTTTGGCCCACATTGACATTAGTACACCAAATAGTTGTCTAAAGCTAAACTCCTGTTCAACACTGGCCAATGTCACTTTATTGGATTGAGATGTGGTAACTGTGGAGGCAATCTGAGTACAGTAAATTCATTATGTTGAAAAAAACCCATTTGAGTTAATATGACCTTGTGACACGTTACATTATCAAGCTGGACAGAGAGTCAGAGGATGGATCAGTGCTCTCATAAGGGACGCACATAGCTTGGTTGTAAAGTGTGATTATTTGACCTACTGGTGCCTTTCCATCATCTTGAGCCACTCTGCCCATTCTCCTACTTCAGGCTTCAAAAGTCATTTTTGTCCACAAAACTGCCACTCATAGGATATCTTTTGCTTTTTCAGATGGTTTTCTGTAAACCTGAGAGATGGTTGTGTATAAAAGCAAGAAACGCTCAAAGCCACTTCAATGCACTTTTCTCCATTTCCTCATGTATGCTTTGAATGTCACAAAGTCTAGATGTCTAAATGTACTGATGTGCTGTGATGTGATTGGTTGGTTCACTATGTGACAGCATAACCCCAACCACAGACACATTTTAAAAGATTCCACCAAAGTGAGCATTGCCAAGAGAAACGTAAGAGCATGGCCAGGTGTTGGGAGACGGAGTTGGTGGGTTGTTGTTGGGACAAAGAAAGCATTCTGGCTAACTCTGTGACTTTGTCGCTATAATTAGTGACTTTTCAGACCCCTCTACAGGCTTCGTTTTTTAGAGTAAATGGAGACAAATTTAGCAATTAAAGAAAAATTCTGTGTTAATGAAGACTTTGGCCTCAACATGTGAAGCAACAATCATTCTACAGGGACTATACTGAGTAAGTGTCGCCCCTTGCCTTTCCTAAGCACCGTAGTCAGTCTCACAGTCATCCTGCAACAAACCTCAAGCAGTGTGCAAATCTGAAATAGGCTATTGAGCAATGCTCGCAATTGTCATTCCAGACTGACCATGGCGGCATTTCTGACTTAGATGGTTTTATACCCAAATGGGGACTGTGGCATAGACATCGACCAAGATATGGCATTTGTATTTAACAGGGTAATTAAACTGCAGTTTCCACCCTTCGACCCCTGGCCAGGATTTGAACCCAGAACCTTCTTGCTGCAAGGCAACAACGCTACCAACTGTGCCAATGTGCAGCCCTGGGTCAAAGCATTTCAGAATTAAACAAATGTACACAAAAATGTCACAGTTTGCCTAATAACATAGTCTTAGAAACTTGAAGGCCTAATTTTGACAGTTCATCGGCAAAACAAAGTTGATTTGGAATTTAATTACTTTTAGAAACAATTGATTAGGTATACCTGATAAAATGACCAGTGAATGTATTATGGCTTAGCTTTTATTGTTGGTTAAATTTGTCAGTTTATCTGTCTACATACCTTATATTCAAGCTGCTCATCTGTTTTGATTCTCTTCAGTTGGGATTAGTCAGTGCTTTCTTTACTTGGGTTAACTTTAATTATACTTTTATAGTTAGGAGGGAAGGTAAATTATTCAAATAACTGCTGTGTCCCTTCAGGTCGGTCTTCTCTGGCTCTGTTTGGGTCCTTCCTCACTGTCCTTAACTTTGTGACCACATCTTTTACCTTCAACAAATGCATCTGCATCCCTCTAACTTTTGAGACTGTAGCAAACTGCTTCTATTATAGTTGCTATATATAGTATTGCCATCTTAGTAAATAACACAAACCCAACATGAGAAAGTCAGATCACTGGCAGCATTTGCTCTGTGGCAAGTGTGTTCTTTGGAAGGGTGTTCTAAGGTTAAGCTGCAAAGCAAAACAGCATCCATCTGGAGAGTATTAAAAAGATTTATCAGCTCGGATGTCCTTGATGCTCACAATGTATTGGGTGTGTTTGATTGCCCATGTGCACCCTCTTGTTGTTGAAAAGTTCTCTAATCACCATGGTAACCACCTGACTCATAGAAAGAGAAGACTTAATAAAGTAACAGTGCACATCTATTAAAATTGAACAAAATATATGTACTTACAATATAAAGACATATCATTTCAGCCTATTTTGATAATCAAATTTTCCAGTTATTCAATTAAAGGGTGAGATCTTAATTTGTAATTTAAGGACTGAGCAGCCCTGCATGAATAAACAGATATAAACAATGGCTGAATGGAAAGGCCACACTTTTATTAGAATCAATCACTTTTATCATACTCTCTTAAAGGGACATCACCATTCAATGCCATAGAATCAGGTAATCGCTATGGCCAGTGTGCAACACTGTGCCCATTTAAAACTAGTTTGTAAAAATATCTTTATTGTCTAATGACATCTAGCAGGAAGACCAGCCAAATGATCAATGCAGTGAAGAAGCTATTAAAATGTTAACTCAACTAAGCTTTGCTGAAATATTGAAATCATTTCAGTGAGTGTTCATGCTTATACTGATATAGTGAATTATTTGCACTATTCAATATGTGACAACTTTGCAAAATAGCTTCAGGATATGTGGTCCATCCTGGACTTTAACACAGAACGCCCCTAACGCCGTCTCCTCACACACACACACACACACACACGCACACCCCCCACACACACACGTTAGAAAAGAATTTAAGTGATACTGAGCTATCTGAACTATGAGCAATAACTGGAGGAGTGGAAATATTGCTCCAGAGCTGTGAGTCTGGGTGTGTGCTGTTGCTTTTGATTAAAAACGAGAAACAGCAAAAGCTCAGAGTGTCTGCAGCATCACCCTGATCCCAGCTCCTTTTTTTCCTGCTCACGCTGTTCTTTGCGCTGTTTTTCAAAATCAGGTTCTTTCAGTCACAATCCAGCTCTAACATACAAAACTAAAATCTGCAACACTTGAGCCCTTAAAGCAGACACAAAAAGATTAAACTGAATATAGATAATTATCTGAAGCCAAAATTCTTTAATGCAAGAATCAATCAGAATTAAAAAAAAATAACTTGAACATTTAAAAATAAATAGCAAAACTACTAGTTTTGATTGGTGAATTTTCTAAGTTTGCCTGTGATGGACTGCTTTCTTGATGCAGAAGTGTTTTCACCCAGGAAAGCTTCAATGAACGTAAATGAAGAAACGAGACACAAGTAACAAAAAATAGGTCATAATACACTTAAACATATGAAAATGTCTTTTTGTTCTGTGTGGTTTTGGACATCTGCAAGTATCTACCTGGAAATATTAGTGGTTTGTTATATTAATCACATAAATACCCATAATTAGATAACTACTCGTCTCCTTTTTTCTGTTTTGGCACATCTTGACCTTTTTGGGCTTTCATCCCTTCATTCTTTTCCCTTCTTTTCACTCTCTCTCTTTCTATCTCGTATTGCTCTTCCTGTGTCCTTCCTATATTGACATGTTGACCTTTTAGGACTTTCCTTTCCTGTTTCTTTCTCTGTATATGGTCTCATTACCTCCTTTTGGCCATCACCTTTAACTTCTTTCCTGCTTCCTCCTCATTCTTTATCTCCATCTTGTTCCCTTTTTCTTCCTTCTCTGGCCTTCTCTCAATTGCTTTCTCTCCATCTCTCATTGTGTTTGCATCTTAGCCCATGCTGCCTCTCAGGAGCCCGCTCTTCTTCCGTTCCCCTCTCTATTGATTGGTTCATTTAATAGTTCTATCACCAATAAGCATGAAGTTGACCTTTTAGGCTCATCCATGATGGTGTGTGTCCGTGTGTGTGTATTGGAGACTGTTAACCCCTAAAAGAATGTGTGTCAGTATTGACGCGTGTGTGTGGGGGTGTGTCGGGGTGTGCGGGGGTGTGTGTGTGTGTGTGTGTGTGTGCCTGCTGACCTTTGCAGACCTGGCTCTTGATGTTGCTTGTCAGATCATTTGCTGGGCACAGGAAAGCTGTGCTCTTAAACAGGACGACATGGCAGAGCTGGCTCTCTGATGCAAAGTGAATAATGCATAGATCGTGTTTTGTTCGGGAGAAATATATTTTGCTGTTTGATTCAGATGAAGTGTTAAATTTTTCACAGTTTTAATTGAAATCTTTCATGAATAGTTTTGCTACATGTCTGCTCACTCAAAGACGGCTTTATTCTGGAAGTGTTTGGGTTTTCATTGAAGCAGTTTAATTTATTTATATCATGCAAATAAAGAAAGAAATGTATGTCAAGTTATTTTACAGAAAGGATAGACAATTTAGTTTGTCATTTTAATTTTTATATAATATATGTTAGTCTGGATATTTCTTTTAAGAATTTCCATGTGATCTGCACATTTTTAAAAAAATTTTTGTGCCTGTAAATGAGAACTGGTTCTCAAATATTTATATCATGTTAAAAAAAGATCACCACATATTTGACTGAAAAAAACATATTTTTTATTCAGTATTTCAATCCAAAACGCTTCACTTCAACATCGCTCCTTTTGGATCTGGTGTTGTGTGAGATGATATGAGAGCACAATAACATTCTTAGTGCAGTTTTGGATTAAAATGTTATTTTTATTTTCATTTCATCGCTAGGTGTTTCTTCATAAGCTCAACATTTCCTTGTGTTGAGTTTATTAGTGGTTTTTCTGTTTTTCGCATATTAGTTTAGACTGCTGTGTTGGTTTTTTGGAGTTTCCATTCATTTCCTCCTGTGCTGTTAGCGCTCAACCCGGCCGTCCTTTCCAGTAGTTCAGGATATAATTCTGAACTTCAGGAACCTCTGAACCTCCCCAGGCAGCCTGTTTCCTCACATCGCTTCCAGATTGGTGGGTTTGACTTTCTACTGATTTAAATGTTGTGTCACCCACAGTGGAACCCTTCCATGTGTCCACTCCTTTCTTTGTGTCATTGAGGTTTTTGTTCATGTTTTATCCCTCCACCAGCATCTAGTGGTAATGGATTATTTCCACTAGAGGCATGTGATCCCCACCTGGCACTTAACCTCCTATTGCACACAAAGTAGATGTAGACAAAGAATCGAGGGATGGATTTAGAATTCTGATAATGTTTTTTTATTGTCATTATTTTTAAAGGGATTTTTTTTGCTCTGGTGGCCTTTATTTGAAAGTGATAAGACAGGAAAAGCAGGTATTAAGAGAGAGGAAAGACATGCAGCAAAGGTCACCAGGCTGGGAATTGAACCTGCGACTGCCGAGTTGAGGACTAAGGCCTCCCTCTGTGTGTTGTGCTTAACCCCTGCGCCACAACGATTTTATTTGTTGGTTACCTGTTTAGTTTTAAGTTTTTATCGTTTTGATCTGCTCTTCACTCTTTTCTTCCCTGTTCGCCTCTGTCACTTTTCAGCAGTAAAGCCCTGGAACTAAAAGCGGTTACTTAAAAATGTTATGAATATCAGATATAGTTCTAGCATGATTTTCTTCAGCTGTGTCCTCAGTGTTTTCTGCACACGCAGAGCCATGTTTAACACACACAGCCCTCTGCTGGCTGCAGAACATACAACTAGAGGTGAGGAGTGAGCATCTGCTAGTTAAAATATTGAAGGCCAAAAATTCCATCTAGATTGATAATTTGATTGAAGATTAGTTTGAGTTATTTGTCTGGTGATTTTAGAACATTTCAGCCCCTTAAAGATGGAGTTGTGTGTCAGCTTTAATCAGGTTCGGAACAACCAGCAGCAGTTCAACGTCTCCGTAACGCTGCTGTGTGTTGATGGGACTGAATTCCTGCAGTCGGACTGGAGAGCACAACTGAAACTAAATGAGCTGAAAATGGTTGATTTCAGAATACTTGTCCAAACACAAACAGTGCAGTGTTTTGTTCTCACTAACTTTGCTCTTTCTCCCTCGATAATCAATTGTTATATTTTCTTTTCCTAGAGCTTTTCCCTCAGTCGCACCTGAATTGGTTTCTTTTCTTCAATTTATTTTCTTCTCTCCTTTTGCTTTTAATCACACCCCTTTCCTGTTTCATGTTCTCTTTATGTCTTGATTCTTTATTTCTTATTTTTTCCCATATATCACCCTCTCTCCATTTTTCTTGTCCACCCCTCATTTCATTTACCCCCCACACCCATTTCACACACACACCATCCCACCACTTTCTGCTATACACGCAAACACACACAGTCTACTGTTCCATTAGTCATTAAGAGGTAGAGCACTAGACAGTAACATTTAAGCCAAGCATTCTGAATGGTTAAAAGATAGCCTCATCTGTTGTAATGTGAGTTTGTTTCTGTGTTGTATGTGTCTTGGTGTGCGTGTGTGTGTGTGAGAGAGAGAGCGGGCGATCGATGCAGTAATCTACAGGAGGTGGAAAGCACAGGGAGCAGGCCATTCAGCAGTGCTCACTAATCAATTGCAATTCTTTCTTTTACTGTCTTAATGCCCAGATTTAGACATTGTTGTGTGTGTGTATGTGTGTATTTGTCTTATTTTCTTCTCTTTTTATTGTCTGTGGGCCGGCATTTAGGCCTGCATTGTGTGTTGGTGTGTGTGAGGTTTGAACACCACGGCCCATTAAAAGCATTTCCTGTCTGTTCTCTGATGTGACGCAGAATTCCTCTACAACCTGCTGATAACGCTCTCTGTTCTCCAGTTCTTCGAAAACTGGGATACTGGGATCATAGAGAAACTGTTTGGTTGTCGGTGTTGCAGTGAGTTTGTCTGCTAAAACACTGCTCAGCCAATGAGACTCCCCAAAAGGGCTGCGGTTCGGTAGTTAGTAGATAATTGTGAACAAAGACAGCATTAAGCTGTTGTCTCATTGCTCCGGTCCTGACAAAGATAGAATTTATGCTTCTGCATTTCTTGATGTGCATGAACATGTCAGAGGATGATGGCTTGGATTTCCAAATGCATTGCAACATATACCTTTTACTTATGTAAGGCTGCGTACACGTGTCCACCCCTCCTTCTTGAAATGCCAGATTTTTGTGGTGCAAAAAAATTAAACCATTATAAATTACTTCCACATAAAATAGCATTTAAAATGTTCAGTTCTGTCCAGTACAAAATCAAATATGGTTGAAGAAAAAGTAAATAGATATGAAAATAAATACATAAGAGTTGAAAAACCCTGGATTCATAAACGTGCACCATTAAGCTAAAACTTGTGCTGGTTTTATGAAACATGAATAATATTCAGCTGATCAGGATTTTCAGAACATTTGCCTGTTGAACCTCAGAAAATCTCTCCTTGTCTTTGAATGGTTTTTACAAAGAGAGAAAATATTGAGATGAACTTTATTTAGGGTTTATCACATTCACTATGTGTGGTATCATGCATTTCACAATAAAAGTAAAATAATATGTGAACATATTTGACATGGGCTTTTTATGTCACAAACAGTTGGCCCCCATAGCAGGAGTCTGGAATCTGGATTCAATTCAGCATAATTAAAAACGCTGTATGAAGCACTAAATGCTAAGTGCTTCATAATATCCTGGTTTCTTCTAGATTCTGATGACTGTTGGCAGGAAGGATCTCCTCTAGAAGTCTGTATTACAGCAACTCTGCTGAGGCCTCTGACTGAAGACAATCTGTTGCTTTCATACTTTTATGCTTAGCTAAAAATTAAGCAAGTGACTGCTACTACCACTACCAAAAATAATAGTACAACTATCATTAAAACAGCATTCATGAAGAAGGAAAACAGAAATTTGAGTCCACTGCAGTTCAGTAACTCCAGCCTCTCCTTATGCTGTTTAATTGTGATGGATTGGCACATTACAAATCATAATTGTTTTTTTCATTTTTGTAATGTTACACTTTTCAGTATAATAAACAACACAGAAACTATTTTTGATTTAAAAAAAAGAAGATAATTTCTTCTTCAAAGTCATTTGCTTTTTATATATTAGTGTTTACAAAGGAGATTCTGTCATATGCTCAAAATCAATTTTTTTAGATTTTGACCATTTGATGCAATCGAAGCATTAACTCAGGTATTACTGAATACTGAAATATTTCTTTGCTGCTTTAAAGTATTTAAACCAAAAGTGTCGCTTTTGGTTTAAACACTTGAATGTCGCTGTGTCTAATATGTCTTTGTTTTCTTGAAATTGTTTCCATAGTTTTGAAATATCGCTTGCTGAGAATGAAGCGGTAAATGGTCGGTCAAATTAGAAGAACAATACAAACAGAAGGAAATGGGAGCGGCTGCAGAAAACAGATCCTCTGACGGCTCTGCTAACCTGCCAAGCTGCTGTCAGACAGACAAAACGCATCAAAGCACTCTGCCCCGACACACACAGAAAGGAAATATAGAATCAAAATTGCAATTACCTGCTGAATTTCTAAAAGGTAAACAAATCTGTGAACAAAAGACCCCCTTCACCCCAGCTCACTTGCTTCCTTGTTACACACATACACACCCTCGCAAACAGTGAGAGCAGCATTAGTGTTCTAGTTAGCATGCTGAAATGAATACAGTTAGATCCAAAGCAATTTCCTCTTATTTATCTTACCAGCCCCGCATAAATAAAGGCAAGGGCATCCAGGCAATTAGCATAATTACTATGAGGCGGTCAGACCCTCTGTGATTTCATAAAGAGAGAGAGAGAAAGAGAGAGACACACACACACACACACACGCGGAGGGGCCGCTGCCACAGGGTGTGTGATTGTATATACTGGTGTGAGACAGAAAGAAAAGAGTAAAACAGATAGAAACTATGTGCGTGTGTGTGTTTGTGTCACAGTGGTATTATTTTTTAAGTTTGTGGTGTGTGTGTGACTTATTCTATGGCTATTGGTCCCGTCTGCTGCATGCGTGTGATTTTTGAATCTGTTTACTTCACTGTTTGTCTGCATGTGTGCGTGGGGGCGTGGGTGTGTGTGTGTGTCTGAGTATGATTTGTCCTTGATCTGCTTGCTTCCTACACACTGCATGCCAGTTCATTATAAGACCGGGGCTCACACCCTACTATATAGGTGTAATTGAAAATAAAATGACATGGACAAGCACGTACATTCACATGCAGTCATGTGTGCTGACCACTGAACACTCAAATCAGAAGTCCCCATGCATATGTTTTATAAATATGCAAATCAAAGTGAAGTAAACAAAGAAAAGAGAAACAATATCTCTGCACACAGACAGGTCAGCAGACATGGGGTCTGTGTTTCTGTTGCAAGGTTTTCTTTTTTCTATGTGCTCTTTTAGCAAAACTTACTTTTTGAATATCACCTCCTCACACACACACACACACACGCACACAGACTCTCCCAGAACTCTCCTGACTGTGAGCACATGCCTAGATAACACACATATGTAGATAAGGACTTAGACAACTTTATTTAATTTTTCCTAAAATCTCGATTGGAACTCTAAAATTGTCAGTAAAACCACAAAATGATTTTTACATTATCATAAAAAATTGGTCAGGATTTCCTTGAAAAAGACATTTTTAACCTCAGTGAATTTTTTAAATCCTGGTAAAATAAAGGTTTATAAAAAAAAATAAAACTGGGCCGTTAACTTATTTATTTATATCTTGTTGGAAGAGAGTCTAAGCATCTCTTTGAGAAGGAATTGCTTGATATGAATATTAATCTATTACATTCATCTTAACAAACACTACTGTTGGCCATTTTGTCATGATTTAGGACCAGAGTGTGTGGTCATGTCATGTTACCAACTCACTCTCTTCAGACCTTTCTAGGAATTCAACTTTTTCACAAAGGCAACTAATCTAGTAAACCTTTCTGGTGTTTTGAGAGACGTTGATGTGAAAGCATGGATCCTTTTCACTCCTGTTACTGAGTGAATCACTCACAGGCAGTCAAGTCTGTCCCAGCTGCAGTCAGAGATGTTTACAGCTCCATGTCTATAGTCAGACTGGCCATTAACATTTTTTCATGGACATTTTTTCTACCTTTTCCAGTTTATTTTAAATTGTTATTGTATATATGTTAAGACATGTATTATTAGAAATGTTTAGTTTTCTTGCCAGTCCATGTCCTAAAATTAATGACTTAAAAAACAAGATCAGATTTTACTGAACAAACATCAGCTGGGTGGATTTCCCCCTCACCATTTGCCTCTTCGACAGACTTTTCTCTTTTCTGCTGTTTTGTTACAATTACATTGCGACAGACTGGTGACCTGTCCAGGGTGTACCCCGCCTCTCACCCGGAACGTAGCTGGAGATAGGCACCAGCACCCCTCCCGACCCCATTAAGGGACGAAGGGTGAACAGAAAATGGATGGATGGATGTTACAATTACATGCATAGTAAATGATGGACATTTTATGATGTCTTCCAAAACCTTTTAGGGCAGCTAATAGTTACTTTCTTTAGTGAGGAGTTGAAAGTGAGGTAGGCGGTATGCACATGCATGCTTTTTCTAATCCCTTGTATTTTCACCAGTTCAATGCATCAGTGTGACAGAGTAGGGAAAATGTTTTTGGTCGTTTTTTCACTCATTACGGATATAATTCTCTCCTGTAGCTTTCTGCTTTGGAACAGTTTTCAAGTAAAACTGTGGTGACAAAAACATGTGCAGGATCAGTTTGATGCAGTATTTCACAAGTAATTTTCTCTGTAAAATAAGGAAGATTGGCATGCATGTGTGTTGTATGATGAATGCATCTATAACACACTTTAATAAGGTTGTTTCTTTGACGAAAGCTGTTTATTCTGCAGTCAGTTGGCCTGTTTTATCCATGTCCTTGTGAAGCTTACAGCCTTTCACTGACCTTCCAGGGCCCTGCTGACCTTCTGCAGCAAAAATAAATATGAACCAAAAAAAGGGAAAACCACAACAGAGCTGAAGACAATGTTCTGTATGATATTTGATGGGAGTTGTTGCTCTTTAAGGGAATATACGAGGCAACCTGGGCAACGTTATGTTTGCTTGCAGCACATCTATGACTGTGTGAAAGTGTGTGTTTACATCAGCATTATATCAGACTAGTTTAGACACACACACACACACACACACACTCCATCACCTCTAAAATTGCTTTCCAATTCTAATTAATCCATGTTAATCCCTATGAAACTGGCAGATTTGCCTACCTTCACCTGGAGGCTCTTGTTGCTAAACCTGGACCTCAATGAGACGAGCCGAAACACCAGAACAGAAGGGAAAACACTTGCTGGGATTATCTACACATGTCAGTCTTTCTATGTGTTTTGCTGTGTGCCATTTAACCCATGACCAGCGGCAACTTAATAGCAAAACCTGAGGAAGTGTAAGGGTAGAAGAAGCATTTCCTGTGTATGCTCGTATTTTCTTCACAGGACGATGAACAATGTAGGGTCATGAGAAGAGACTTTTTGAATTTTTGGAAAAACCAGGAATCCATGTGTTTTGTCTTTGTTTTCAAGGATGTGTGATCAGTGGAAAATATTTTATCCAGCACTATTCTAGTCGAGGCGTGAGGGCTGAGGTCTTTGGGTGTGTGTTTGATTTTTTTTTACTTTCCTTGAAGAAGCTGTGCCATGACATATACAGAACAACAGCATCAGACACATTCTGGCCTGAAAGGGTCCCCTTTACAATATGAAATGTGTGTGTGGGTGTGAAATAAGGTGCTGTAGTTGAGTGTTGCATCGTGAGTGTCACATAAATGCACCATTAGACATGCTGAGCCCTCTGAAGGCTGGGTCTGCCACAGATCGACTTTTCCAGTGGTAATAAAGAAAAATAAAAAACGACGACTACAAGTGAACACAAAGTGAGAACAGTGTTTCAAAGCTGAAAACAGTTAAGTACCAAACAAAGTTTTAAAGTTCAGGGGTCTACATGTACATAGGATCAACAGAGAAGATAACTGAATAACTGACAACATATATTTTGCTGATTTGATTGATGCACAAAATAACCCAGAATTGAACTATTCTTAAGATTATCAGATTTTTTGCCCCTCATTTCATTTTATTCCCCTCAGTTTCTGAATCTCTCCCTCTTATGGTTTTCTTTAAAGATTTTATTGACTCTAGTGGCCTTTGTTTGAGGCAGGAAAGTGGGTAATGAGAGAGGACGACATTGACCACATGGAAAAGGTCATCAGGCTGGGACTCGAACCTGTGAGTCCCGGCTGTCCCGGTGATGGACAGTCCATCTATGGACAGTCCATCACCCCTGCACACCGTGGCACCCTTCACCCACTCATTTCCTCTCTCCCACTTATGTCTTCCTAAATTAATCTCTCACTTTTTATAAACTGGACTAAGACAGAGTGTCCAGATTTAAGGTCTCAGAAGTGCATTTAACTCTTGTCTCTTTCTGTATTTTTCAGTCACTGGACGGTTTTGTATTTGCACTAAACAAGGAAGGACGTTTCCTCTACATCTCTGAGACTGTTTCCATCTACCTGGGATTGTCACAGGTAAGCCTCCTCACACGTCTGTTGGCAAAATGAAAACAAAAGAAAAATTCCACTAAAAGTCATTTCGATCATAACTCCTTCTTTACATATTGTGTCTTTTTGATTGTTTTCCTCTTTTGATCTGTTATTCTTCTCTCTCCTCCTTGTGTCATTACCAAAGACAATTTCTAACAAATTAGGACTCATTTAAAATCTCATCAGCTCTGCAGACGGCTGTTGATTTGTGCAGTGAGAAACAATGCATATTTTACTGCTGGATATGTGCTTGTGTGGGGGGATTGTGTGCGCGTGTGTGTGTGCTTGTTCGGGTGTTGAGGTTGGAATAACAATAATTATTATTACTTCAGTTATTAAAAGTTATTAACACAGCACATTCAAATTCACCCTCGATTTCATAAGCAGGAAGTCAGCCTCCAGCAGTCTCATGACATTGCTAAAAGAGTCGGGAATGTTTGATCCTCTTTGTCATGTTCAGAGCTTTTTTGTACGTTGTCACAGCGATGGGAGACAGTTTAATTGCACCACTATGTTATTTATCTCAGTATCCCTGCAAACAGATGTCGTGAAATCACCAGCCTGAGTTATTGATGCCGTTTTAAACAACATGTGGTGATTGTGAACGCTTCACAGTCTTCACTGACTGATCTCTGCAAATAAGAGCTTCACAAAGCATTCCAGACGGGAATTATTACTCCGACCTGGTGAAGACTGATGGGGTTTCAGAACTGACTCGAGAACGGCATTTATGGATTCAACAGAAAACTGTGGTCATTCGTACAGACCTGTGTGATGCCGTTCAGCAGTGAGGACTGCTCCATTAGGACTGACCTTGTTATTCTAATATTGTAGATATTCTGATCAGGATGCTGAATACCTCCCGACTCAATAAATTCTGCCCAGTGACAGTAGACAAGAAATTCTGATTGGCTAATTATTTCCCTTACACTAAATGCTAGAGCAATAAGGGAAGACCTTGCGTCAAGTTCATTTTACTCTAACTAAACAGAAGGCATCGAAGTTTATTTTTAATTTGAAAATTGTAAAATGACTTGCCCCAATTGATAGAACCATGCGTCTAATGTTCTACCAGAAAATCTTGACAAAGGCCATGCAGCCATCAGGTTGTGACTTTATGCTTCAGTGCATCAGGTTGTCCTCCAGAAGAATGACCCGAAACACACACGCTAGCTCATCTCCGACTGGCTGAAGATGTGATGGTGTAAACTGTGAAGAACTGGACTTATTGAGAACGCTCATGCTGTTTCATCATCTTTAACATCATAAATGCTTATAACATAATTTTCTCTCTAATGGATTTGACATATTATTTCTCTTATTCATTACGTTGAGGAAAGTTCTCAGAAACAAGGATTTTAGCAAAGTGCCAAATTGTTTAACAAATCAAGGATGAAGGTACACCCCCACACATTACCGTCTGCCTCTCCCTCTTCCACCCGTGAACTAATTCCCCCAACAAGATTGATTGATGATTTCTATCAAATAATTGATTAATTGTTAAATTGGGTCCCTTAAGCTTTCCTGCCATCGTCGCTTTGCTAGTTATCTTGTTCTTTCAGCTTTTATCAGCTGTTGAAGAAGTGCCACAGATTAAAAGAGTGAGAGAGGGGAAGGGCGATCGAGCCCGTCTTTGCCATGAACAAGTCCCATTCTTTAATCTAACATGTGTACACAAAGTTCCTCAACCTCCATCATCTTAATTGCTCTTCCTTCCTACTTTTCTCTTTTTAATCGCTGCTCTTTTTCATTTTTTTTACTTCATAAGAAGAAAAAATATATCACTAATTATTTCTCAGCTTTAATTAGATCTCACCTTGCAGAAAATGCCTCTCTGAGGGGGAGTCGGGGCTGAGGGATGGTGGATTTAAGCCTTTTGGCAAATTGACGACATCCAGAAATTTCTTGCTTGGTGGTCGATGCTGAACAAAAATCCTCAGGCACATTTCTGTGTAAAGAGGATTTGCTGGTTAAACTCGTTTCTTTGCTTTCTCGTCAGGGAGACGGTGGACGTGGCCGGCTAGTCAAACAGACTGTTAATAAAGACATTGAAAAGTGTGGATGTGTAATTAAACATGGCTGCTGCCTAACATTAAGGACGTCTCTGTTCCATAATCCTGCTCCATGTTCATGTTTGTGTTCTTAACAAATGCCTTTCCTTGAGTTTTGAATTGTTATTGTTTGGAGTAAAACATTGCCGCTTGCTCCTTTCTCACTGCGGTGAACATAAACATTTGAATGTGTCCTCTTCCTTAAATAGACTACTTCCAAATTCATGCCATTTTACCACGTGGAGCAGAAACGCATGTAAACATGTTATTTTGTTGGGATCCAGGAGTTCAAACATACATGAGCTGCAAAATGTGTCTGTTTTACCGCCTGTTGATCAAACAGCACAGCATGATGTACACATATTTATGTATGTATAAATCCGCTCATGTTTTCTGGTGCTTGTATTTGTGGGACCAAGCATCACTTGCAGCTGCCCTCTCACTGGTCTAATTGAGATGTGTATGCGTGCGCGTGCAGGGGTGTGTGTGTGCATGTGTGTGTGTGTATGGCCACAGCAGATGGCTGTGTGTCCTCTGCCTGATGGTCCAGAGGAAAATAATAACTGCATTGTCTCTGCCAGATCCAAATTAGTTTGCTGGATTGTCGCCCGTTACGCCCAAAGATGATTCGTAGCCAACTTCTCCTCATGCCAGGCTATTATATGTAGCAGCATGATGAGGCACACACACACTGGCTCTGCATGCATGACACACATGTAACATGGAAGACTGTTTCTGAAGGGTTGCTATGCATAAAACAAGTGTTAAATGACCCAAAAAATATTTTAATTCTTTTTTGGATGAATTCTGTTAAAATGATTGCAAGTTAGGCTTTTTCGTTTTAAATGCTCTTGTAAACTTATATATGTGGTGGTCTTTCTTTAAGGTTGTTTAATGTTACTTTTACAGGAATAGTTCAACATGTTCACAGTGAGGTGAACATGTTGAAGGCTATCAGCAGTTAATATCTTGAAAAGCATAGTTAGGGACAGACTGTGAGCTCCAGGTATATACCGTCACCTTCCTAACATAATGACCCGAGTCATGTTTTGCCAAAAGGGATTTTTTTTTTTTTTTTTGCCTAAATCACTATTGGTCATTATTTTAGGAAGATGACAGTATGTAAAGTGTTTGTCTCCAGTGATGTTTAGTTGGTCCCAGAATCCAGGCAAGACAAAGCAGCATACTGATGATTAAGGATTTAATGCTGGAAAAATGGCAACTTACAATTGTGACGCAACATGAACAGGAAGTTAAACTGGAAAGGGAATAGCACAAGAAACCAGCGAGGAACAATGAAAACCAGGGAGCTTAAACGCTGAGGAGGAGCAGAGAGTTTCTATAAAACCAGGTGAGTTACCACAGAATCACCACAGATAGCAACTACAACACAGTCTGACACTGACACAAGGAAATAAACCAACTGGAACAAGATACAGGACACAACAAAAGAGAAAGAAACCATACAGCATGGAAAGTCATTATATGGCAAGACCTAAACAACAATAATAAATAAAGAGAAATTACCTGAATATGCCAACATGTTGATACTAAAAACCCTAAAATGATCAGAGCACAAAAACCCAAACCCCCACACTGGTGGATTACATCACTGCACTATAAAAATAAATCAACAATATAATCGTTTAACTTAAATCTAGAATAGTGGGTACTAGGGACAGAAGCTCCCAGCCCCTGACCCCCAAACCTCTTCAAGGACGAGTGACCATAGACCATGGATGGATAGCTTGTTAGCATGTGTGTTACACAGAAAGATCATTAGTGCAGCACTGTCTTGTACTTACATTCCTCATGGACACACTCTGTTTAAATCATGACCCAATGCAACCATGGCAACAGTGGAGGCATAGTTATCTTGACAATGAACTTGATTTCTGATTACGGCTTCCTCCATGAAAAAAGTAACTTAGTTACTTTACAGATGACTTCATTTTAAAAGTAACAAAGTATGGTTACCAGTTACTTAATTCAGCAGTCCCCAATGCCTCAACATAAAAATGATGAATAGAGCGAGTCAGTTGTGTTTAAGGACTGCATTTGCTTTACTACATCCTAACGTCTTCCACTCTCCCCCACATAGTGGTTTTACATCTCAGTCCAGCTTTTGTTGTTTTTAGGGGGAGGACCTGCTGCATTTTAGTCACAGCTCTATCCTGTGGGGCATTTTCAAGCTAGACTAGTTAGAAGACTATTATCATACTCCCAGTACAGTACTAAAAGATTTTATGCCATTATTTCATGTTGTTTTCATACAAAAAATACTAAAAAAGGATTTACAGCTGACAGTAAAAAGGTTTACTGCAGATAATGATATTAGTTGATATAAGACTAAAAATAATGTAAACAGAGACACAAATAGCAGTCTGCTACGTGATTATGAAGCCGACTGACTCAGAGTGACAGACTGTTTAAATGCTCAGGAAATTTTTTTGAGTTAATTAGATGTTTATGGTGTGACACCATATAATATGGGAGTTTCATTTTCTTAAATGACTGGCAGGAAATACTCACTTTAACAAAGTAGTCTTAGTTTTTTTTCTTTTTAAGATATACTCATTTAAATTTAAATTCTGGATTTTACAATAGCCAGTATAGAGAACTTATGAAAACCTGCCATTAGCCATCAGCCATTAGCCATCAGCCATTAGCGATAGGGTTGAATGTTTGAATCTACAAAGGGCTTTGTGTGAAACTCTGATGGTAATAAACTGTAATAGTCTAACCTTGGATTATCACCAGAATGAATCAGTTTTTTGTAAGGGAGCGGAAGGTTATGTATCTCTGTATATTCCAAAAAATATCACACAATTTTTCAGCCTATGTTGGTCATCATCACACGATCATAGAAAAGAGACAAAAATATAACAAAACCAAAGTCATATGGGATTATTGATATTTATTTTACTTTAGTTTGAGGAAAGGAAAAAAATGATTCATTTTCTTATCAACCAGCAGAGTTTGAACCACAGTCCCTTTCTCTTTTCTTGTTGACTGGATTAAGATTAGTTCTGTGCGCGCATAATGTGTGTGTGTGCGTGCAGGTGGGTGTGTGTGTGCGTGTTTTGCATGCGTGTGTGTGTGTCATAGGTGTGAGGAGAGATTTTTTTCTGTCTTTGTCATTTAAAGAGCCTCTGCAGTGTCCAGACCTGCTATCACACTCATACCCTTACACACACAGGCAAGGTCATTTTCCTCACATGCACCAATGCACATGAGGGTTATTGTGCTACGTCAGTGCACACACACACACTCACACCTCCCCCCACCGCCCTCAACACACACATAAAAGCACCCCGACACATGAAAGGAAGGGTCATTGGAAGGGAGAGAGGGCCTGATCTCTGCTCTATTTCATTGTCATCCACATTCCCTCAGGGAGGATGGGGACCATGCACTTATAAACACACACTCACCCACACCCACACACACACTCACCATCTCTCACTTTCACTTCCTTTCCTTACAGTATTCCCTGTGGACTGTCGCTTGTCTGGAGGGTAACATGAATGAATTAGCATTAAACAGCTTGAACCGACTGTTGGCCACTTCCTCCTTTTGGTCATCCATATGGGTGTCCACAAACTCACATCCAACTGACTTCTCAAAAACTACAGCTTAAAAGTTTTATAGATTCGACTTACTGAATCAGATAAGGATGACATCCAGTCCTAACTGACTGGTGAGGGCCCAGGAGATTTTTTCTTTGCATGCTGTGCTCTTCATAAGGTTAGTAAAGTCTACTTTGCCCTGACAAACGCCTCCAGGATCAAAAGCAGACATGCACCACTGCATATAAATATCCAACCAAATGTTACCATCCAATTATAACATATAAATCTTTTTTTTTTCTGTGATTTATTTCAAGCTGTTTTTACCAGGGGGAAAATTGCAGTATCTAAGACCTTACTCTCACAAAGCTTCTCTTCAGAGCTACAGTCTCCAGCCGAGCTCCTGCCTCACGGAGCTGAGCTGAGCTGACCTGCGAGTCCCCGCTCAGCTCCTGCAGACTAGCGGCGGCAGCAATTAGCAAACACCTCTTGAATCTGCTGAGCCTATCTTACGAACTACTTCTCAGTCCTTTGATTCTAAGAATGATCATAAATGGCATAAGGACTGTTGGACCATTAATCAACCATCATGTTGGAGCAAAGTGTTCTTCTATCCTTTCAGCTTTCCAGAGTTTCAGGAACCTTTGATCATTCATGGAACTTCTTCAGAAACGTGGACTGTGGAAACTGGGTTGACACTGATCAGATTGTTTGAGTTTAGAGTGTTTTCCAAAAATCTACAGTATTTTTTTTGTCTTATACATCAGTTTCTTAAACTTGTTGGCCTTGAACCCTGTCAGGATCACGGCACTTCTCCCCGTGTTAACATTTTGATCAGGAGTGTTTAACGTTTTTCATTTCAACCTTTACTTCTGCCCTGTTAGAATGGGTCCTCATACTTCTACTTTGTGCATGACTCTGTATGACAGCAATGTGTGTATGTGCACACTGAGTCTAGACAGAGGGCTGTACAGACAGGTGCCATTGAAATGGATGAAGCTGCACAGCGAGCCACTGTGTGAGGTCAGAGGTGACTATCTACCTGCACAGCACGGATTTAAAGTAAGAAGAGACACTTTTATACATTAGAGAGGCAGAGAGACAGACAGCAGGAGGTGAAATAGGGCTGCTGAAGGACACCAAACACACACCGCCTTGCTGGTTTTTTGGCTTAACGCTTGCTTCACTTATTCTTGTCATGCATTAGAGGTGCAAGTGATGGCACAAGGGGCGTGGAGGTCATGATCTTCTCAACGCCTGCTCAGTTCTCTCTCACCACATTAAAAACTGTTGAACATTTTGGGATTCTGATGGCTGGTGGGCTTCACCAAACCAACATCACTTTGGTTTTATGTATTTCAGAGCGACTGAATGTAGCATCTGCTAACCTTCACAACAGCAGCCGGGTGTCTGTGGGTCAGTGTGGAGCTGCCAGTGTATATGTTCTAGGAATGCAGCTTTGACTGCCCCATATTTCTGATGCCTTCACGAGAACCATTTATTTAGTGGTTGTCACTGGTTTCGTAAACATTTCTCTTTGGAAAGTGTCCTTGACAGACACAGAGGAAAATAGCTTGATATTTTTTGAAACAAGTGGAAAGCAGGTTGTAAATAGGTGTTAAAGAGTCTGTGAGATGTTTAACCTTCCCTCGGTTTTAGTGCCATGCTCAGGAGGATCTCAGTAATGTCATGTTTGGACATCAGGGAAGCGGGGGGGGGTGGGTTGTCCCATCAGTTTCCAAAACCACACACACAAAAAAGTCTTTGCAACAGCGTCTGCTGCACCGCACAGAGTAAAAAAACCCTGGGCTCCAAATGACTCCGTCTCTTAAGACAGCAGGAGGGCTGAATTCCTGCATTGCTTTTTCCAATGTTAGCCTTGGTGTTTCCTCTTTTTCATCACCCCTTACTTTTATTTGCATCCCCACATTTTGCCCCTTTTCTGTTGTTTGCATTCAATTCACATTAGCTGTCCCCAGTACCCCCACTCCCACCTGCTCTCTCATCCCTGGGTTCAGATTTACAGCCAGCCGTTATCCCGGTGCTGTAGAAGCTGTAAACAGATCAGCAAACAAAATTGATGCTTGTTTTATTGAATTGTGAGGAGTAGAATTGCGTAAGTGTAACGTACATAATAGACCGTTTTAGACACATGTTTGTGTGTTTGGTTGTCATGTGTGGTTGGGATTTTTTAAGCAGCATCAGGATTAGGATATGCATGTTTAATGTCTTACCATTGACATAAAACTGACTCTGTCAAAGGAGATCTTCTCTGAGCAACATTTGCTCAGAAATACAGCATTAATGTACAAAGGGGAATCCACAAACTGCAAGTGTCTTTGAATGCTGTCCTTGAAAACTGCTGCAAATTTGGGATGAGATGATGTCTTTTAGACTTTTGTATCTAAATGGTATAAATCCTGTCATTTTTTTCGATTCCAATCTGCCATTTCTGCTGGAAAGTAGAGATGGTTTCTTTTTGTTTGTTTTTGTTTTTTACCACTAGACTTTGTGTTTTGTAGAAGTCTGGAGGTGAATATAGATTCTGTGGTTTCTTTCTGAACAACTGTGGGATTTTTAGTTGAAGAGATTGCAGCCTGCCTCATCCTCTACTCAGATTATTTGAGCTCATTTCTACTGACGACAATGTGCAGACACCTGGATTTTTGTATCTATTTGTGCAACATATCCATTTTTCCACTTTGTGATATAATTTTGGAAGAAAAAAAAATGCAGTTGTTCATTATTTGTTTAATCTAAAAAGAATCATGAAAAAAATATATATTATAAATGACCTGCAATAAATGCAGTAATTCTGCAATATTACAAGCGTGATATAAAACTGGGCTGATGTAATCCTCTATATTCTGGTTTCCTTTTAGTAAAGTTTATGATTATTAGAAAATGACTAACTTTAGTGACAACCTACATTATATTATCTGTATAATTCCTTTGAATGGACGAGCATGAAAAAAAGGTTTTTCACTTCGTCAACAAATAACGAAAATTGGCGCTTTCTCTTTTTTAATACCGTTCAAGCCAATCCAGGTACGGTATTAATTTTCCTTGGTGGTAATTGGCTGAATTTGAAAGAGTGAAGAGAAGAAAAACTGTGAATGTTAACTTTTGTGATAATTCTATGCGCTGTGTATTTATGCATATTAATATAGATGTGATGTTTGTGGCCACTCAGCCCAGCAGATACCAGGGGTCCACTGTTTCTGATTTGTGCAAACATTTCATTGGGGAATATTATAATACAGCTACTCATATTGAGTAATAGTAATAAATAAACACTCATTACTTAGATTTTCTTGGTCTTGTTTTAATTTCTGACACGAGTTAGAATTTCTGTCAAGTTCTATTGTCATTATCTTGTGCAGTGAAGTAAACACCAAATAAAGGAAAATCCTGATCAGAATGTAAGACATGGTAGTAAATAACTCCATATTTGCTGCTGCCATAGATTTAATCTGGCTGTATGTGGGATTAAAGTTAGAGCAGAAAGCACTTGGAGGTGGTTCAAGAAAGAAATACTCAAGGAAGAAAAAACAGTTTTAAGCTACCTTTCTAAATTTCTAGTACTACTTACTTTTACTTAATTTTGGATAATTAGGTTAAACACTTGTGTAAGGGGAGAAAAGTTTACCAATCAGGGGAGAGTATTTCAGTCTAAACATGCAGTTTTCCCCACTGGGACATAGATTATCATCATTAAATGCAAATGAATACACAACAATCATTTTTATTGACAGAGTCACATTGACCAAGAGGCTATAGATGCAGATAACTCAGTGATTTTGATCCTCTGAGAGTCAAAGTAACATTTAATAGTTCAAAACCACCAAGTAAATGCATTTAGAAGTCTTGAAGAACAAGATTGAAAGTCCTGGCAGCTCTTTCAGACAGTTCCAAGAGTTTTATGTGTCTGAAGATATTTGTAGGATGTTTTAAGAGATTGTTGCACTACTTTGAGAAGTGTGAGAGTTCTTGGATGATTGAAATGATCTTTGAAGGTCATTTCAAAGAGTTCCAGGATATCTTTCTTTGTGTTTAAGTATGAGTGTAATGATATTCAAGATAGCTTTAATTTGCACGTATAGGTCCTTAGAAGTCTTGTGAAAGTTTAGGAGTGGGTCCTTGAGTACTTTGTTGCAAGATGCTTAAGTTGGGACATGTTGAGGAATAATTCTGCTGACTTTAGAGTCAACGCTTTTGGTGATTTTCAAACAAATGCTACAATTACCTTACACTGGTGTAGATCTGAGGTACTGGAGACCCCTAGCCAAGGTTTCGCACATGCTTAGTTTTTTTCAATTTTCTTTTCTTGTCATGGTTGTTTCACCTAAACACTGACTTTTTTCTTTGCTTCCTCCCAGAGACAACAAAGATACAAAAACTGTATTGCTAGTCAAATGAAAAATAACATTCTCACTAGAAAGTGATCCTCTTTCTTTCTTGTCAGTTCCTGTCTGCTTCCTCCGTCTGAGTAGACGTTTCATAAATCAGTCAATTACAGCCCATTAGAGGCTGTGGTGAAAACAGGACACTGGTCTGTGACGTTCCTGTTCACTGATGGATGTGGAGACCTGAAATGAATCGCCAGCGAGGTCATGGCCCACATCATTTAGGTATTTTTGAATTGTTCCATTTACAGGGTGTGTTCTAATCCTGAATTTCTGTAATAATATGTATATCTGAACAACTATAGAGTAAATCAGATCACCTCCTTTGGCCTGTATTTATGAATTTTTTATATCTACATAAAATATTCACCTAAAATGTATCTAAAATGCATGCAGTAATTGACATTGTACGGGATGAATCAAGCTGTATCCCTGAAGAACAACAATATATTTACACATCAGCCTAAACTGTTTATACTTCAGGTATAATTTGGTATAAAGAAATCTTTTATTTTACCAACACGTTCAGCCCGTATCTGTGCACTCTACCTGCAAAATGATTAACTTAGGCTTTCTAAATATTTTCCTTGCAGCATCTTTCTCCAACAGATCAAACACCTGCTTGTTTTATTTTGTGACCAACTTTTCCAAAGCACACTCCTGTCACTGAATGAGTCATAGGCTGTTTGCTTGTGTTCTATTTAAGATAAAAGAAAGAAAAATACTTCAAGCACATACACACAAACACGCATAGTCAAAGTCTAGTTTACCACCTAAGTATGAACGATATCCCAACCATTACATCCTCTTTATTTACATGGGCTTTACAAATGAGGGCTAATTACTGGGTCCTAATGATGTGGTCGGGTTAGTGACGGGTGAGGTAGCGTTGTGGGAAGATAACACAAGAGAAGGCTGCAATGTGTTGGGAGGCTCCTCGCAGGACTCTTTTGTAAATGTCAAGAGCTGAGAGTTGATGGCTTCATCAATCCTTTATCCGTACAAAACACCTGGAAAAAGGAGAAGAGAGGGGGAGAACGGAATACGGTGAAGAACAGGAGGAGGTACAGTGAAAGATCGAACATTGCATGTGGCAGACTAAAAAATGTCGGCCAAAGGACAAATGTTGGCACGGATGAAAGATAGGAAGAAAAAGATGCAGGACAGGTTAGGGGTAGTTTAAGATGGAGAAACAATAATTTTAGGGAAGAAGATACGACAGGTTTCTGAGATCTTACATTTTAGGGGAAAATAAATGTTCTTTTTCCTAATCTGTAAAGTTAACTACAGAATTCACTTAAAGTTAAAGTTAAAATACCCACATGACCACATGAGAAAAAGAGCGATCAGGTAGAACTGTGCGTCTGCTGAGCTCATCATAGGAGCTACTACTCAGTCCAACTGTCCTAAGATTGATGTTAAAGGCTTAATGGAGAAATGTTGTTGTGATGACATGCTTAAGTCGGAGCGTCAGACAGTGCTGGAGCTTCTTAAAGAGACAGAGGCCCGATTTCAAGGCGTTACATTATGACATAAATTTCTTTTATATCATATTTGATGCATACAGCATTTTTATAACAACTGAAGGCAACTGATTGTACTATAAAATAGCATTATGTGCCTGGAAAACACATATTACTACTCCTTTAAAGATTTCAAACCTTAACAGATGTTTGTGCTAGCTAGTCATGGTGACAATTTCAGGACTACTTAAATGATGAAACACTCCACCAACATACTGCTCAGCATGTTGTTTTACCGTCAATATGATGGTAAAGAGGCAGTCTCTACACTTATGTTATAGTGTTCATAGAAGTCAAATAATAGTAATTTTACACATAGTAGGAAATCTCATAAGAGACTGACTGTGAGTTAACAAAACACACAAATCCACCATCATCTTTGGACTTTAAGCATCATACATTTTATGCTATAGATGCTTACAGGACCATTGCAGTGTATTTATAAACGGCAGAAATCATAAAGTGCATATTGATAGTAATTATTGTGAATCTAGAAATCATATTTGACTAGTCCAAACTTAACATATGGTTTCTACTTCTGGGTGATGTTCAGTCCTGAATTATTTCTCAATCAGTTTTATTTTATTGAAATGAGTTTTACTCACTCACATGTATCGGACTCTTGGCACAAAACATCTTAGGAAACGCAAAATGTTACACTAATTTAACAGAGTGGTGTGCTTAAATGCCTCCCTCACATTTGCAGTTATACAAATGTATAACTGCCTATTGGTTCACAGGTTTTGTGCATTTAAGGAGCAGGTTCTTTTATCAGAATCCATATGGATTACTGAGAATGCACACCAACACACCCACACAAATAAACACACACTTTAAGCCTGCAGTGGTCACATCAAGTTATGCTGACATGGACTAGCATCTGCTCGGCAGCTCCAGAATGACACTGATTTGCACTTAAATGAGTGGATTTAAGTGGCGCGCCACCATTACCACTCGGCCATATGTGATCCCTGTGTCTTTATCCTGCATTACACTGAGGAGGATGAGAGAAGCTGGGAGGGTGGGCAAGGAAACGGCAAGAGGCAGGGTGGATGGGGCCATGTGAGATCAGGACAGACAGCAACAGCAGGGAATGAGAGAGTGGGGAAAAAGAAGGCATAAAGAGAAAGAAATGGGTCTGTAATGAGAAAGAGATGGAGCTGAGAGGAAAATGTTAAAAGAGAGAGAAGGGAGATAAGAAACAGAGAGGGAGGATTATGCCGACATGATGAGAGAGAAGAAAAGGGGGTAAAAGAGGCAAATGTTAGCAGTTCTGGCCGTCATGAAATATTAATATATGCTGTTAAACAAACAAAAACAAACAAGGGTTTAACCTGGATTCCCACATCTCCCAGGAATTATAAAAAAAAAAAAAAAAAAACATTTGAACCCAAATCGATCAACCTAGATAGAATCCAAATGTATCAATGTAAAGTAATACTCAGCTTACGATATGTTCAGATGCTGAAACCTAATGCAATTTTTCCTTTTTTCTGAAAAATAAAGGGATTTATTCTACTTAAAAGAAATGAACTGATTTTTCCCACTGAATAAAAGATCCATTCATTTTATTCATTTTACATTATCAATACCAAGTCATACTAGATGATACTTTAGATTCAGATTCCATGTTGAAATTTTATTTTATCTTTGTATTGTAGTTTCTGAACTCTGTCTAAAAAAAATTATATAAATATCTATAAACTTTGTCCAAATTCTGTCATAGGTATTGATAAAATCATTCAAAGGAAAAACTCCAGAGCCCCCAAAGACCAGGGGCCTCATGCATAAAAGAGTGCGCAGTTTTCACACTAAAACTTGGCGTACGAAAAAATTTAGAAAAGTGCGGCGCACAAAAAATTCAGATATATAAAGCCGTACGCACGCAAGTGGCTGCGCACCTTTCCTTTATAAATCCTAATTTGTGGGAAATAGAGCGCAGCTGCTGGTCCGCCCTGTCGCCACCCATAAATACATATGTAAATTAATATAAACACCCGGAAGTCTGCCACCACATGAAGCAGTAACCATGGCAACGTCTTTGTTTATAGCAGTATAAGTATTTATAATAATAATAATTCTATATTTTATGTAAAATGTGCTTTCAGGGCACAAGGTCACCTCACAAAAACAAAAATAATACTTTTTAAAGAAAAAAAATCCAAATTAAATAAATAAAGAAATTGTGCAAATGCCTGTCAGAACAGTAGCGCGTCCAGCAGGGATTTAAAGAAGGACAGCATGTCAGAGAGTCCTTTGAGGACCTTTATTCTAAATAATGTGCAGAAGTTGTACATTTACAGAATAGAGATGCTTTCTGTTCATAAAGGTGCATTCACAGAGCAGGATGACTGCAGCTGGACCGGTACCGGTACCACACGGCTCCTTCTTTAAGTTCTGCTCGGAACTCCAGGATGATCAGTCCAGACAATCTAAACACTAATAATCCATCATCAACATTTCACAGCAGATCAATATGATCTCTGATCAATCGCTCCCTCTGCATCCTTCCATTGGCATGTTCTCTATCAGAGCCAAAGCGTTGTGCCGCGTAATTGTGGCACAGCGCAAAGGTGGGTCCCTTTGTGCTGCTGCTTATGTATGTGTGATGGTCTACACACCTTGATCACCTTAAAATAATGAAACCTGTTTGGAGTTAATCTGCTGATCAAACCCAGTTTTTTTTTGTTTTTTTTTTAGTGAGAATGAAATGACCCCATAGAGGCATTTTATGCGCTCCGGCGCACAGACCGATGCAGTACATTTTTACGAGACATAAACCGAGGAAAAGTACTATTTACATTCAAGTGACGTTTTCACATCTTTTTATTTTTATTTTCTTTATTTTCTTTATTGTTATTGTCTGAGGATAAATGTTGATCAGTTTCATCGTTTATGTTTAAACAATAAAATATTAAAATCATGAAAAAAACATCTGATTTGAAACTTCTTGGTCTAAATAACTGAATGTCGTCAGATTTCAGTGTATCTAGGGGAGTTTTGATGCTTTGTAGTTTGATATTGTCCACAGAAAAAGTTTGCGTGGCTGCCGCACACTTTCACGCCAGCGAAAAATTGTGCGTATATTTACGCAAACTTTGATGCAAAGTTCACTTTTATACATGCCGACTTGTGCGTAAAATATGGCACCGCACATTCTTTGTGTGCAAAGCTGCAGCTGTTCCACTGCACTTCCCTGAATAAAACAGATCAACAAATGTTTTTTACCTGTCTAAAAATTTTGGACAGACTGTGTCCTAGTAGCCAGTCGTCGCCCCTTTAGCTACAAATAACTTCAGCGAGGCACTTCTTGTAGCTATGCTCGTCTGTGATATAAATCTGAGGATTTGTCTGAGATGTTTGAGGGTTTTTTACATGAATAATCCGTTTCAAGTTCCACAACAAATAAACACTGTAATTTGATATTCCATTCTTAATTCCATAGTTCTAGGTAGATTCACTGGTATGTTTTGGTTCACTATTATGTTGCAGGGTTCAGTTCTGCTTCAGCCTCAAGGTTTTTTCCAACGATGTCACATGTTTGGTCAGCGCTTCTGAGTTCCAAAATCATTATGTTTCTTAATCTACCAGACTCATTTAAAGCACAGACGAGGATACTTAGGCAACAATGATAATTGAATTGACTAAAACTATCATGGAAATATGTTTAATCAACTTGAATAAAATATAATAAAAACTTAGAATTACTAGAACTATGATGAAAATCTCTTGTACAAGCAGGAAAACAACAAAAACCCCAGCTAACTTAAGGATTAGTAGGAGAGTAGAGAGAGACATGAAGAGCAGGATATGAGGTTTGCAATTAGTTGATTTTTAGTTCTCCTCTTTCTTTGTGGTGCTCTCCCTTTCCAACGATTATCAATTGTTACAGCTCTTTGATTAAGACTCTGCTGCAGGGGTCCTTAAGATCGACCACAAATCTGGAATTTACCTTTTTTAAACACCAAATTTTTTGTATTCACCACATCTTAACGGGGTAGTTTAAGATCACTTTAAACTCTTTATGAGCCCATTGTTTGAGTAAGGGTAAAGCGATTTCTTAGTGCCTTTGGCCTCAGGGACTTCAATAAGAGACATTGGAAAACAGCTTAATGTTAAGAAACGTTGAAGGAGGAAGACTCCACAGTTCTGTCTTTGTTTTATGAACATCACTGTGGGAGAGACAGCTTGATGGAAGTGCAGCTGAAGAACTGAGCCTGGAGCAGTGGAAGCAGTTCTGATGCTTCAGGACAATGTGGGAACAATTTCCTTAACTCATCATTTAATATTTCCTGTAAAAAGAACCAGCAGCTCTGGCTTTGACTGGCAAACAAAACATGTTTTAAAAGAATCAATACATCTGTTGGAGGAAGAAATTATATAATACTGAGGTTCTTTTAAGCTATATTCTAGATGATTATTTCCATGTGCTTTGTGAACAGTTTAGCGGAAATCTGAGTCTACCCAAACTAAACAACTGAAAGCCTCCAGCTTTATTCCAGTCAATAAATATTCAGTTAAATACAGTTTAAATGTTGTAAACTGTGTTTACAACATGTAAACTCAGTTCACATGTTCTTGATCATACATGGAACTGCTTACAAAAAAATTCAGTGGGCTCATACAGACAGATTCCAAGTAAAGTAAACATCCCAGACGGATCCTGGTTGTCTTCCCTCATTTTTCTACTGTTTTTCTTTTCCCTTTTGTTCTTTTTTCTTGATGCCTCAAACCTTGTTAAAACATTGCCTTGTCTCATCATTTACTGTCCTAATTTTCCTCTCTGCACTTGGTGCTCTTTATTTTACTGTCTATCATCCACTCAGTGTTTTCATGCAGTTCAGTGTTGTCTCACCGCATCATAAATTTTCCTACTGCTTTACTCATGTATCTCATAAGAACATTATAATTGGGATAACCAAATATTTGATTTTAGTTCCAGTGCAATTTACACCTAGCATCCTGTTAGGTGTATGACAGGGACTCACATTATGACTGCTCATCATTATATAAAATATAAAAAACAGCTGACAGGGCAAGATAAAATCTACTATGGTTATGCTGGCAAAACATACTAGCATCACCTGTGATGCTGCCTAAAGATTTTGATTGAATATATTCATGAGGAAATGTACAAAAATCTAAGATCTTAGAGAGTGAAAGCAATAGAAGAGAGAAACAACACAGCGAGACAAATTACAGCTCGCAACTGCCAGAAATTCGATCGGTGTAGGATTAGTGTTTTCAGGTAAGCTGTGTGCAGCGGGTAATTTGCTCTAGGAGTGCAAATTAAAATCATGAAATAGAGATGTTCTCTGCAATTACTGCAAATCACTGGATATTTCAGGTAATATTAGCTCTGGTGGAACTGAAGATTGGTGTGAATTGACAGACATGGACAGACGGGCCTTCTCTACCCTCAACTTGAGATCCAGGCTAGTAGACAGTTGTATGTGTGTGTACAGCTCCATCCATTCATCCATCCATCCATCCATCCATCCATCCATCCATCCATCCATCCATCCATCCATCCATCCATACATACATACATACATACATACATACATACATACATACATACATACATACATACTGTACACATACTCAATTAAATTAATTCAGCGATTAGTACAGTAAATTGCAGGATCTGTAATTGATTAATCTCTATTAATTGTATTTTAATTGAGAACTAAACATCGACAAAATAAACATTTTCAATTCAACATTTTTTGCCGCTAAATTACTGAATAAATAGACAACAAAGACGTGTTGGTTTTAACCTTTTTATGTTGTTCAACAATAAGATTGCTGCAAAATGATATTCTACCCATTTAGCGATGAAGTGTTTCAGGAACCCCTGATCATTCATGGAACTTCTTTGTGCTGCTGCTACATGTTTAGCATTGAGATGCTATTTTAGGCTTGAATGGCTTTGCTGACAGGTTAACTACATTTAGCACAACTTGAAAACAACATTATTCTATTGCTGCGTCCCATTGGTTTACCAAGGGAAGCAGCTTGGTTGTCATTTGAAAGGTTCCATTTTGGCACTTCTGTATGTAAAACAGAAAAAAAAAAAAGATTAATTGTGTTGACGTCTTTAATACATTAAAATCTATGCAATTAAGTAATCAAAAACACTGCATCCATGTCCCAACCCTAATATATTTGCATATGTGATTTTAAGGGTGTATTTTGTGCCAAACTGACCTTTTGAAATTGTGACTGAAAAGGTTGACTTTGAGCTGATACATTCTAATGAAAGGTTTTTGTACATTTTAACAGGCCTGGATGTTTCCTTTGGAAGAAAATAACCCTGTTATGCAACTGTACTCTTTATTCAAGAAATACAGAGAATGCAGTCAATACTTGTTGGAAATTGCTGTTGCTTCTTCAGTGTTGCTTTCAGCTTGTTGGCACTTTCCCTCATCACTTCCTGTCTTGTGTTATTATCAATTCTGGAGGAATGTTCAGCTTTAGTTATGTTGCTGTAACATTACTTATTCAGTTATTGTTTGTATCTTGCCTTTCCAGTTTGTTTTTGTTTTTTTAAATGGATCTGAGATCTAATGTTTCTCCAAGCTCCCATACCTCTGAGAGTTAGCCACTATTGTCTGATGTTTAAATAGGATCAAGGATTGGTTCCCCAGCTATTTTCTTATTTCACCATCACCTTGATAATGGCTTCTAGTCAACTGCATTCAAAGATCAATCAACTGCAATATAAGACATCTTGGAGTAACATTTGATTCTGCTTTAGGGTTTGACTCTCAGCAGATACATTTATCATCCCTGTTGCTTTAAAAAAACATCTCTTAAATACAACATACATTCTCTAAAGTAGATCTAGAGAAGCGTTTCCCAACCCTGGTCCTTGAGGCACACTGCCCTGCATGTTTCAGATATTTATCTGCTTTAATATGCCTGATTCAGCTGATTGCAGTTCAGCAAACACTTGTCAATTGAAATTACCTGTGCTAAAGCAAGTTAACACCTAAAACATGCAGGGCAGTGAGCCTTGAGGACCAGGGTTGGGAAACACTGATCTAGAGGACATGATTCATAAATTCCTGTCATTGTACTTTACAGTACGGAATACCATACTTGCTGTTTCAGAATGCAGCAGCCAAACGGCTCACTAATCCATCAAATGCACTCATATCACTCTGGTTTCATACTCTCTTCGCTCACTCCTGCAAATGTACTCTGCTGGCTCTGGACGCTTTGAAGAGCCTATTCAATTCCTTTTTCTTTTATCAAGAATGATGTCATGATTTTATTTTGTTTTTTATTTGTTTTATACTATGCATAAGTTTTAATTAGATTATACTTGTACAAAGGAACTTAACTTGTGGTTAATCAGACCACCTTTGATTGATCCGACTGGTCCACATTTATGCACACATTACTTTGTAGCTTTTTTAATAATCTAGATGTTTTTCTCAATATGCCATTGTTGGATTTTATGTGCAGTCTGTGTCACATTAAAGATGCAAAACTGATGGATAATATATTTTTAGCTTTTCTGAACAAAAACTTACATGCCAGGCCAAATGGACAGATCGAGCACTCTGAAACTGCAAAATACTGAGGTGCAGGATGAGCAGCATTCTATAGAAAAAGTTATTCAGCATAAATGAAATGTAGATAAAGATGAAGAGTGTAAGCAGGCCTTTTTTCTTTTGCAGGTGTTGGTCACACCCATGATCTGAAAGAATGAAAGGAATTTATTTCCACCTTGTTTTGAATAGCACATGCAGCCTTGTTTTATCACTGATCACTTTTTTGTTGATTGTTCTCATTAATGCAGGTAATGAACTGGTGTCACCCCGCTGCTGCTCAATGTTCTTTTTGACCTGTCTCTGCACCCATAGGGCTTCTGTGTGGTTTGGCTCTAATGGCAGATTAGGGATTTGGAGCAGATGGAGCATAAAACAATCGGAGCACACATCAGGGAGCAGGCCGCTGCCTTTATGAGTTGTGTGACAGCTAAGGTGTACATTAACAGCTTACTGCCTTATTGGTGATGTGGAAGGAAGGTTATTGAGAGTGTGTGTGATTGTAGATTTAATTTATCATCAAATTAAAGAGTCAGAGAATGGGCATCTCATAAACTTGTTCCATTCTAAATCCTGGCAGTGCTATGAAGCCATTTTCACTTTCTTTTTCGTCAGTTATCAAAAGAATTTTAATAACCAAGATCATTCATGTTGATTTTATTTGTTGTGCAAATAAAGCTATCCAAACCAACCCAGATAGCTAGTTATGTTTTTTTTTTTTCATAAGAAATAATAACTGTCTTCTTATTAACTCTAGAGTCAAGACATCACTGAAGCACATGCCCGACATCATGATGTCATTTAAAAAATCTCTAAATTTATCCAGAAATGGAGGACACTGGGAAAAGTCATGGCTCTTCCCAGGAACAGCCTGCCAACCAAAATTACTCCAAAAGCTCATTGAGAACAACATGCAAAGCACTACAGGCCTCATTTCAGGACTCTACAATAGGATATTGGCAAAAACTGCCTCCATGGGAGAGCGCCAAGGCCAAACCATGGCTGATTAAAAACAAAACAAAGGCATGTCTCATTTTTGCCAAAATAATCTTGATGATCCCCACAAAAAAATCTGTGCACTGACGAGAGAAAAGCTGAGCCTTTAGGAAGACATGTATACCTTTACATTTGGCCAGTAAGTAAAGAATTAACAGCATTTCAGAAAGCCACACCATGCCGGCTGTCAAACACAGTGGTTGTATCGTAATGGCCTGTTCTGGAGCTGGACGGGTTATAGGAACTGAATGAACCATGAATTCTACTTCCAAGCAGAAAACTTTGAGGGAGAATGTCCGACTGTCAGTTTGTGACCTTAGCCTCAGACAAAGTTGGGTTTGACTTTTTGATTTTGATAGTCGGTCAATGATCCAAAGCAAGTCAAACTCGGAATAATTCAAAATGTCAAAATGCAACAAATAAAACAGTACTACAAGCAGCGATCAACATGTTCCAAGCCCAACCCAGTCCTTGGACGTTGGCCCCTCGCCCTCCAGCTCCCCATGCACTCAGCTCCCGTCTTCCTACCAAACTGGTGTTGCTGTTCCTCTTAGCATGTTGACCAAATTGGTAATTTTACTCCTGAAAGGTGTTGCCATTACAATACCGCTACCCTATGGATGGTAGTGTAGAAGCCAGTCCTCCCCTGGTCCCGTTTCTTCCCTTACACCCTCCTCTCCTCCCTAGAAGCTCAGTGTTGCTGGTTCCCTCTTCATGTCAATCATACCACAGAGGTTCAGGCAAAAGATCAAAATGTGTTAAGAAAATATAAACATGATAATAATGTACATTGCAAAAAAATACTGTGCATTTAAAAAGATAAACAATGTGAAGATTGTAGAGAAGCCTAGCTAAAGAGAAAATCTTAAATTTGATTGAAACATTGTGGCATGACCTCAAACAGGCAGGCTGCTCTCAGAATCCCTCTGATGTGTCTGAACACAGATCTGCAATGAGGAGGGAGCCAAAATTCCCCAGTAGTGACATAACAGACTAACTGCCTGTTGTTGCTACTACTTGATGGGAGTTGTTGCTGCAGACAAGGGTTATTCTAATCAGAAACAGTAACTTTGCTTTAATAATAACATATTAATTGAATTAGTGAAAGCTTAATTATCAAACACAGAGCTGCGGTATTAAATGTGAATCTTTGTCTGCCCATCTTGCTGTACCTCATCTTTATGTTAGGTCTGCATGTGCGTTTCTGTGCACACTCTCACAGCTTCAACCATTTATCCATCATATTTTGCAGTCGTTCTTTCATCCACATCCGAACATCTGGTTTGCCATCATCATCTCTCACTGCTTGTCTCATGCCGATGGCAGGCAGGGAGCAGTATTGTGGCAAACCCTTGCACCGAGGTGGAAAAAAAAAAATCTGAGTTTACACAACGGAAAGGCGGAGAAATTAAAGATGATTTTTTTTTTTTATTCGCTTTATCTGAAGGAGAATTCATTACCTGGCAGAGGAGCGAGAGCTGAGCGCTGTCAGCCAAGAATAATGACTTGTCTAACTGATAGGGAAACATACACATACTCACCCACACACACACACATGCACGCACGTACACATGCACTCACACACAATTTCACATGCACAAAGAAGATAACTCACAAAATCAACAAGCTAAGACACACAACACACACTCGGTGTCAAACGTTGTGAATCTGCTTTTAGTTTGGACATAAACACTCACGCATACACACACCACACTCAATAAACAGCGAATAGATTCATTCAAACAGCAGTCGTTCTTAATCATGACTTCAGTCTTACTGGATGTGTGCTTTAGTGTGTTTATCTGCAGAGGCCCCGCCCTTCTGCAGAGGCCAAAACTCCAGCCACCCTTGTTCCATCAATTTCTGCTTTCTTCCGCAGTAAAGGCTGATATTTGAGTCATAAATATTCTCGTCAATGAGCTAGCATGTCTACAACAAGACACCGGAGGGAATAAATAGTGACATCATAAGTGGTATTACACACAGAGTACTCAAGAGTGGAAAGTGAAGGTCAGCATTCGTACAGGATTCCTGGTGGAAACGTTTCAGAGGACTACAAGTAACTGACAGCTTGAATGGGTTCACAGTTTGGCTTTCTATCATGATGGACGACCATATTCTGCTACTTCTCATATTTTGGCACATACTCCTTATAACATGGGGCAAGAAAACATGGGATGTTTGAGTGCCCCTCATGTGCCTACTGATTCCAACACTTGGTCACTGTAACAGCTGTCCACCATAGATATGGATCAATTGTACAACACAAACACATGAACTCAGGGAAACCTACAATCTCTGTAACACTGTCAAGCGCCGGCAATGTGTGTCTGAGGCAACGTCTACATTTGGAGACCTTCTTTCATGGTTTGGACTGTCAGTCCAAGAACTGGTTTCACTTTACTCTTGGTGTCTCATCTATAATGTACATGCCCTCACTTTAGGAATCAAAACATTTACAAATCTGTCACTGGCACAAATCAGTGAATTTCTCTGGGCTTATTTTTTTTTTGAATTTTGATTAAAACCTTTTTGAACCACTCTCTATAGAGACTGGATTTTGTGGATGTGTCTTCATATA
>CAEGAE010042767.1:0-17414 GCA_903067095.1 Girardinus metallicus
GTCAATTACAGGCCTCTCTCATCTTTTTATGTGGGAGAACTTGCACAATTGGTGACTGACTAAATACTTTTTTCCCCACTGTATGTATATATATATATATATATATATATATATATTTTTTTTTTTTTTTTTTATCTAAACAATAGAATTTTGCAGAAAGAAAATCTAAATTGGCTATAAATAAATAAATTTGAACAAGTCACTGATGCTTAACAAATCAGGTAGAGAAAGCCTCTCTTTATAATATTAATGCAATCTGTGTGGGTTTTCCCTAAATTGTCTTTCTTTCATTTTTATGCTTTTTAGTACCAAAATATGGCAAGCACAAAAATAAGTCCGACTGGTTTAATCAAGGAAAAAAAATGTATTGTAACATTTTCTAATTTATTTAAAATGTATGTTCTATACAAAGAATATCTTTATTTTAAAACATGAGGCTCATCTTTTTAACCTCCAATAAGGAGCATGTATACCAGTCTCACCGGGAGACTGATAGTGCCCCCTGGTGGAGCATACTGAAAAATAAGTGTGATTCTTTCAGTATTTTATTAGTGTTATTCTCTCTGCAGCCAACAGCTTATTTCAGTAAGTGTCATTTATTCATCAGTTCAGGATTCATATACAACACAGTGGAGTCAGCTAAAGCAGCGTTTCCCAAGCCTAGCCCTCAAGGCACACTGCCCTGCATATTTACAATGTTTCCCTGCTTCAACAATTGGTTCAGGTGACTGAAGTTCAGCAAAATCAGGTGTCTATCTCTACAAACAGCAACAAAACACAATAAAATAAAATGATTTTTTTTTTCAATGAAGCACAGATATGCAACTACATGCAACATCTTTAGCACTATCCAGCCATAAGTAAATGGGTATTTTCTGAAATTCTATTACATTTTTATATAGTATTTATATTTTACAAGCACTTTGTTGTTCTTGTTATTGTGGCATCCAAACTTGAACGTATCTGTTTATCTTACAAAGGATTGGATGTTACTTAAAACTTGAACATTAGCTACACACTGACAAAAATATTCTCTCCTATCAACTTAAACTATGCAAACTGTCACCTTAATTGTTCCATGTTTATAAAGCAAGACTGTTCTTTGTTTAAAGTACTTGCATATTTCGTTACATAAAAAAGAAAACTGAAGTAAAGTGAACTTAATTTTGTCAAGTAGATTAAGCAAAACTGAACTTTGTATAAGCTTTTTAAATGTAGTAAATGAAATTTGCAATTACACTGTAAAATTTAACTACTTAAACAATAATCAAATCAGTTTCTGTTTTTTGTTTTTTTTAACTAGAAACTACTTTAACAGAATATAGTTGGTTGTAACAGTACTGCGCTAAGTAAAACAAAATAATTTGCAAGTCTACACTATTGGACAGAGTGGCATGGTCATGAAAATGAGCATGTAATTCACTCATGATGCAGTTTCATGTATGCAAATGTAAATGATACAAACTAGCTACTAAGTGCTCTACTGCTCTGAAAAGCCTGTCAGTGGTGCCAGGTACCGGCATCCTGCATGTTTTAATTCTCTCCCTGGTGGTAATAACAACCTTCTCCGCATGTCAATGTTCTTCTTGGGCCTTCTGATGGGCCATCATTTGATCCATCCATCCATCCATCTATCTTCTTCCGCTTATCATTTGATCCAGGTGCGTTAAACCAGGGAGAGAACTAAAACATGCAGGATGCCGACCCTCCAGGACCGACTTTGGGCACAGCTGGTCTACATTTTCATCATAAACATCTTAAAACTATTTTTTGTGACAAATAAAAAAGTGGTTTAATTAGTTGCTGTTTCTAGTGGCACAATACATTGTGAGATACCTACTGTCACATATAAACTAATATCCAAAAATTATTGAAAACATTATTATTGCAACATGTAAAAACAAATGAAGTTGTGTTATGTGATTTGAGTATTGCAAACCTAAAATAACGGGTAACACTTTATTTGGCGGGGTGTGCGTAAGTCTGACATGACATTGTCATACACATGACACCCGTCATGAACATTTGTGACTGTTGTCATAAAGTGTCATTCGGGAAAAAGTGACACTTTTAATGAAAAGTTGACATTATTCAAAATGTCTTTGTTATGACAACTTGACATTAACCAAGAATCATCATCTGTCACAAATATGTCATCATAGTTAATTATCAAAATTTTTAATGTTATGTATCGTTGTGTATTACATTACCATGTCATTTATTGTTGGTCTTAACTGTGATGATTATGAGATCATTATAATTGTGATATTTTCCCTTAAACATGGGACTAGTTATAGATGCTATTAAGTGTTAATACACTGTCAAAAGCTTTAACACAGTCATTAATATTTCCCCCTACCAGAAATAAAGTGGAACAAGTAGGATCAATAATAAAGATGTCATTAAGTTTTATTACACTGTCAAATGATTTAATAAAGTAATTAATATTAACCCCTATATCAAGTAAAGTGAAAAGGGTAGCAACACTTATGAAGATGTCATTAAAGTGTCATTAATACTAACTCTTACCTCAAGTAAAGTGAAATAAGTAGCAACAGTTATGAAGATGTCATTAAGTGTAACGACAGTGTCAAATGCTATACTAACAGAGTCATTAACATCAAGTCTTACCACAAGTAAGACTTATTTATTAACAAAGTAATTAATTAATTAAATAGTCCAGTGGAGCACGCTGGACTATTTATAACTACCATCATAGCTATAGAACAAACCCTTTGTACATGGGAGTAAAACAAAGGATAACGTGTACTTCTTCAAAGAGAGGGTTCGACATTTGTGTCATGTTGGGTTCCAGCTTTCTAACCCACATACAGAACACCACAGGAGAGCAGAATAAAAGTAAACAGTTTATTACAATTACAACAATGTACAGGGGATAAATGTGCAAGTTGTTCACAGGGTGAGGGTCCATCTGACTGCAGAGAAGAGATAGACTTTAGTGATGCATTCCTGGACAGTATGGAAAACAGATTTGCAGTGGGCGTTGGTGGATTCTTACTTGAGCTGCTGAGGATTTGGTTCGAGGGGTAAGTATCTGAAGGGATCCGGGCTTGAATGTCCAATAACAGGTGAACTTGTTCCAAATTTCCAGTTGGAGCAGCATTGTGGATGGTGGAGGCGACGGAGGCTGTGGTGGAGGGCGGTCAGGTAAGTCTGACACGAAGGAGCGGACTGACGGCCAACGACAACAAAAACTCCCGGATCCCAACAGTTTAGTCAGCATATTTTAGCTCCGAAACACTGATTAAAGAACAGAAATACTTATTCTTTAACTTAAGAAAAAAGGTTCTTTCAACAGTCCTAACATTTTTTTTGCTTTGATTGTGTCAGCTATCTCCTTTGTTATAGCCTTCCTGTAATGCTGACAACAGGGAGATCTTCGTGTTGTCTTAATTTCCTGGAAACATCTCTTTGAAGGTGACCGGAAATGCTCAGAAATTATAGCTGTTCTTGCACTGGTGTTGTGGTCAATGTTAATCATGGCTAAAGCCTTTTCATGAATTCAAACTTGGTGAATCTCTTCTGGACATTCTCATAGAGGGTGATGACTCAATCCACTGTGGTCACTTAAGAAAAGGTACAAAAACAAATAAAGAAAAAACAATGTGATCTTAATTCAGCATTTATTTAAATACCATTCCAAGAATGTCCCTTGCACATTGTCAGAATGGTAAACTGGAAGACAAATGTCTAGTTAACATTAATGGTTGTTATAAAGCAGTGTTTCTCAATCTTTTTTGGGCCAGCACCCTCCTATCCATCATTAAGGTCCTTTACCGCACCCCATCATGATTTATGCTACTTGCACTGAATATTATTTTATGATTAATATTACTATCATTTTTGTTGCTGTCTTGATTTGCATTGTTGTTTCTGTGTTTATCATCAAAAATATTTTAAAGAAAAACACATTACTAGATTATTAGTTTCCAAAGAACAAAAAAGCAATGGGAATAAAAATCTTTTTTAAAGATGTCTAAGAAAAATCAAATGACATTCAACTTGAAACTGGTAGGCCTATCAGAGTGAAAAAAAATCTTGTTCTGTGCCATTTTCTGATGTTAGTTGCTAAATTTTGCACAAAATGGCCAGATAAGTTGCATAGCAATACCAATACCAATACTTTGCACTATTTGCAAAAGGACTGTGCTCTGCAACATTGAAACATGGATCGAACTGCAACTGTATCAATTATAACTCTTCTTCTCTTTAGTGTTTCTGTCAGTTTCTGGTGGTGTAGCTCCATGCTACCTTCAGGAGAATGAGACATAAAAGTATCATCTATAAAATTTCACCCACATCGCATTACTGTGCAAAACAGAGCTTTCAGTGGAAAAACAGAAGTTCCAGATCCTTTAATGCCGTACAAATATGGGACAGAAACATGAATGATTTTTTTCAATAGGCCTTTTTATTGATTTATGGATTAATAGTTTTACTGTACAGAAATTACAAAGAATAAAGCTGATTCTTAGTTAAATACTATTGAGTCAAATATAAAGTGTCAAGGAGTCACTTAACAGCATCATGACAAACACTGACATGAAAAATAAAATCTAATTAAAAACATAAATAAGTGATAATTTTCTTACTGTTATGGTCAGTAAAATATATTTCTTCTTAAAACTAGATGTGGTCTCAACAATACTATCTAATCTGTTATCTGAAAGAAGTGTCTGTTTGTTCTTGCCATACAGTCCCCTGTATTAATTTTTGCTCGAAAGGCCTTGCCATACAAGTTTATTCCTCTGTATTTAGTTTAGTTTCCTAGTTTATTCTTGCATTTTGTTCCTCGTGCATTTCCATTTAGTTCCAGATCCTTTAATGCCATACAAATATGGGACAGAAACATGAATGATTTTTTTCAATAAAAACTTTGATTAGTTTTTTTCCTTTCTTGGTTTATTGTTATGTCCTCTTTAGCTTCTTGCCTAATTTGCTTCCCGTTTTTATTGACGCTCACCATCTTCATTCATCATGCCATTCACCTGCTGTGCCACCTCATCATCATGTGCTTCACCTGATCTGCCACCATGAGCTTTTCACTCTTCAGCATGAATCAGCATTGGATTCTATGCCCTGATTCACATCTAGTTCATTGCTCCATTTTATGTCCCGGTTGTCCTGTTTCTGAGTTTTCGCAACGTGTACGACTTTTTTATTTTTTTTTTACCCACTACGGCGAGTTGCTGTCGGGTAGCATTTCGATGGGGAACGCCAGACTGACATAAAGCTGTTACAACAATGGAAAAAATAACAGTGAATTGATAAGTGAGATTTAAAAGTGCTGTTAGTGCCTAATCATCACATACAGTGGAGGCACTTTCCGCAACACTACCTCCACTCCGGACGGCAATTAAGTAATAGTTCCACTCCATCCTTACAATGCATAAAACCGATACACAATCCTTATAGCTAACAAGAGATAACTGTGTCAATCATCATTACATATAGGTGAGGTATAGCATCAAACCACACATCCCAGTGATATAATTAGCTCATTTAAGGTGTACTTACATGTGCAAAATCAAACTTTACATGCCATAGAGGAGGAAAGAAATTACTCAGCGGTATTTATGACGATCAGGCAGGACACTAACTGAACTCTATCAGGTATGAAAAACATACAGCAAAACATGTTCTTTTAGATAAACCATTTGCTCTTCAGTTAAATTTTCTTTGAAGTTTGAACAACTGAACAGTAATAAAGAAAACAGACATGTGTGGCCTTGTTGAATAGTTTTAGCTAACTTCGCAGAACACTAGAACAGCTGGAACCTTAAACTGAGTCCATGGTCCTACTTGGAACTATCCATGTGTCGTACCAGTACGGCACATGGATACTTACTTCACTTACTTCTAGGCGTCTGCGCCGACGCCTAGAAAGTCAAACCGGCAGGCCCAGAAGAGGTGAATATCCCACAGCACCCCCACCATCCTCATGGTTGACATGGGAAGGGGAGGATGGGACAAACACACCCAGATTGGGATCCATTGCAGTTTAGGTAAGCAGCAGGGAACAGCCAGCGCCCCCAAAGGTTACATCAGAGAACAAACCCTGCAAATCCAGGTCACAGTCTGCCGAGTCCTCCTCTAAAGTAGGTGGTGGAACCCCGATAGATTCCCAATGTTGACTTTGGTCCAGGACCCATGTGTTGTCCAGTGGCTCCGGGCTGCTGTACTGCTTTAACTGGTCTTGGTGGACAACTTTCAATTTGGACCTTGGGTTCTTTTGTAAACTAGGTCATCCAGTTGGCCTAGGACGAAGAATGGTCCTTCATATGATGGGAGGTACTTTTTGACTTTGTTCTTGACATGAGGTGTCCCTTTAATGAGATACCACTCAGGGTCTCCAACTATATACTGTGTGTGTCAGCAGTTCTTGTCGTACTGTCTCTTTGTATGTGTGACTGAGTCCCCCAGGGCTACTCCAGCAATTTGGTGAGCCAGCTCCAACTGTTCTCGTATCTGCTGCACATACTACGGAGCAGTGGGTTGGTGTTCCGGATCAGGAGGCAAACCTGCAACGAGGTCCACTGGTTCACTTACTTCTTGGCCCAACATCATAAAGTTTGGAGAGAAGCCTGTAGCACTATGTTTGGTTGTCCTCTATGCCATAACAGCATAAGGAATCATCAGGTCCCAATCCCAAAGATGGCATGCTGCTGTAGTAACCAGGATCTTTTGGAGGGTGGCGTTGAAACGCTCGACCTGTCCGTCCGACTGCGGCCTGAATAAAGTTGTGAGTCTTGTCTATCCCAAACAAACTGCACATCCCTTGGAACACCTCAGACTCGAATTTGCATCCCTGGTCACTGTGTAGCACTTGAGGGACTCCATAGCGGCATCCCCACTTACTAGCAATGACACCGGCAACGGTCACAGCTCGCTCATTTGGAATAGGAAATGCTTCAGTCCACTTTGTGAAGTCATTATGTATCACAAGCACATAGCGGTTTCAAAGCTCAGTCTCATTTAGTGGTCCCATAATAGCCAGTGCAATGCACTCCATAGGAGCACCTACCTGGACTGTTCCCATAGGAGCTTGATGGGATCGAGCCCTTGATGCACAACTGGTACAGTTTTTACACTAGAGGGGCAACATCCTCCCTCATGTGGTACCAGTAGTATTGGGTTCTTAATCTGGTCAGGGTCCGCTCTACACCAAAATTTCCACCCACTGGCCCATCATGCATCTGTCTCTTCACGTCAAGTTGTAGTTCACGTGGCAGTACAATATGTGGGTAGAATTGGATGTCATCAAGGCAATAGAACCGACAGACCAGAACACCGTCTCTGAAGTAGAGTCGTTTCCATTGAATCCAGTATGTCTTAGTGGCTGGGCTGCATGGCGAGACAACAGACCATGGGGGGCGTTTAACACTGGACGTCATCCAGCTGCATATGGGTGCAATGTCCACATCAGCATCCTGGGCCTGGCTCAGCTCCCCCATGGTCCAGCCTTGAAACAAAGAAGCCATGAGTCTTTGCCACATATATTTTCTCAGTCAATTTCACAGTGCATCCATCAGTTTGAACATTCTGATGCAATTTGTCTGTATCAGTGGAAGTGTTTTGGTCTTTGGGTGATGTGGAGAGGTTCTGCACTTTACATAGGCAGGACTGGCGGCAGGGTCTCCTGGAGAGACTGTCAGCATTGGTGTGCTGTCGACCCGGACGGTGGATAATCTCAAAGTCATATTCAGCCATCGAGCTAACTGTCCTTCTGGCTCTCTCATTTTGGTCAGCCAGCACAGACTGCTGTGGTCCGTAACGCACCTTAAACAGCCGGTCGAGGAGGTACTGACGAAAATGGGATATGAAATCCACTATGGCCAGAAGTTCACGTCTTGTTGTGCAGTAGTTTTGTTCAGGCTTTGCCAACTTGCGACTGCCATAAGCCAACACTTGTTCCACACCTTCCTGCATTTGCAACAGTACAGCACCAATGCCGGTGTCACTTGCATCAGTGTCAAGTATCATTTCACCGCAGTACAGGGAATAGCTGAGAATCGGGGCTGAGATGAGGCGACACTTTAACTCGTCAAAAGCAGCCTAGTGCTCAGCATGCCATTGGAAACGAGCATTTTTCCTGGTTAGGTTATGAAGAGGTTCAGCAATAGATGCAAAGTCTTTTACAAATCGATACAAAAGCGATAGTATGAGGCCAAGCCGTTGAAGCATTGGAAAACCTGGATGGACGATGATATGGGCCACATTTGGACTTTTTGGACTTTTTTGGGGTCTATTGCTACACCATGTTTGGACACTATGTGACCAGTAGTTCGCTTCAGCTCAGCTCTCAAACCTGTGCAGAAATTCTTTCCATGGTGTGGTACCGTCGTATTGGCCTGGATGTAAAGTGGGGACCCTCTCTCTAGGCTCTCCATCCTCCTCACTGTCGGATAAGGGCTGCTACAACATGAAACAGGTTTTATTTGTTTTTAATCGGGGATGGGGCTGTGCAGGGGTTTGCTTGTAGCTTGTAGTTCCATCCAGGTTATGGGAAGGGGTACATTGCACGGCAGGAAATGCCACCGGGTTAAATGGCGGCGGCGTGCTGTGTACAAAGCTTCGTATATGAGCAGAAGCAAACGGGTTGCAGTCCGAATAATTATCTTTCATTTGAAACGTGGGGACTGGATAGTAATGCATAGTAACCCTAACTCCCCATGGGCATAACCTTGACATTCGGCATCAACAAATGGGTTCGTAGAGCTAACCTGTGGCTGAGCGAGGCCGTGGTGCAGTGCAAACATATCCCTCCTTTAGCATATGAACTAAAACAGCGTTCATCTCACAGAAAAGGGTTGTAATGTTCACATTTCCCCACCGTCACATCTTCGGTAACCTTTCTACACACTGCACCCTCGGAAGATATATCCAATGTCATAAACGGGTTGGAATAATCCGTTTCAAGCCCATAGTTTTCATGGGGGTGGCGGGCAGTGGCGTCCATCTTGCGGTTGCTAAGCAACGGGCTAATATGTAGTCTCTTGGCTTTATGGCTAGCTGCTGTTATCTCTCTTACTCAGTGCTCACCACTTGAAGAGGTCCCTTCGTGGTCACCAGTGTTAACTGGTTCCTTCTCAGTCCTTTGATCATGGTCAGAAGACACAGAAGAGATCTTCCTCCAGGTCCAAAGCCTCGACTTTGGGGTTAACTCCCTCACTCGCCCTGAACATAAACCACGCGGTGGCATGGAGTTGGTTGAAGGTTAACTTTAACAGCTCCGGCTAAAAGGTGAAGGCTGCACAGACCTTTCTTAGTCGCCGCTGCTCTGGTCATCGTCCACCCTCACTCTGCCACACATACAGTCTCTCATTCGCTCCTAAAGCATGCAGGTTTCAGCACACAGCACCTCCTTCTGACCGGAGGACAGCTGCCAGACATATCTCACTCACCCACAAACATCATACATACCACTCACTGAGCTAATCATCACATACAGTGGAGGCACTTCCCGCAACATTATTAACTCAGCTGGTGGGTGTTGATTCCTGTTCTGATCAAATAGGGACTTCTTTCTCTCGTGGCTGGTCTTCATTAGCATCCTTTATCCACTCCCTCCACCATGTGTCCTTAGGCTAAAATACGTTTAAAATTAAAGGCTACCCTTACAGTTATCGAGTTTAATAACTTTAGCTAACATTAACTCACAGCAAGGTAGGATTAGTTTCATTTGTTCATAGCTAGCATTACAAATAAAGAGAAACATAGTCAAGATTTTTTTTTCTCAAAGAAAATGTAAAGTTAATAAGACGCATACCTCATATGTATTAGGTGACACACTTCTGCTTCATTTTAAACAGGAGCCCTGGCTGTTATAACCTGTGTTAGGGAGGCCAACAAGATGGAAGACTTCTTCTTCACCAACACACTATACGCCTGTTCATGCACTGCTGCCACTCACTGGTGGAGATGGCGTATTGCACTACTTAAAACAGCCTTAAATAATGTTTCAAATGCAAAGTTCATAAGTGCTTTGTAGACATCTTGCTGTAAAACTTTAGGATCAATTAAATTAAGAAATTTAAGACTAAACAAAATGGCAGAGCAATAAAATATTACAAACTAAAGCTACATAATTTTTAAAGTTTAATCAGTAATACTTCTGTAACAAATTTATGTCAGATCAAGATTTATTGGTTAATTACAAGTTGCCATAACGAAGACATTTTGAATAATGCCAACTTTGTATTAAAAGTGTTAAGATTTACTGAGTGACACTTTCTGACAACAGTCATAAATATTCATGAAGACTTACTCATGTTCATGACAGGTGTTATGTCATGTTTATGACAGTGTCACGACAGTCTTATTCACACCCGTCAAATAAAGTGTTTCCAGATTAACTACATCAATTTTAATGCATTGAAACTTGAATGTAATTATCAAATTTTCTTCTTTTTAACAAATAAAAGTCAAAGGATGGAACCTTTGCATTTGCATTTGTTTCTGGTCCTCCCGTAAATCTGACGTGCAGCTAACTGCTAACAGCGATGGAAGCGGCTTCTTGGTTCATTTCTGCTTCTACACAACCTGATGCTGTAAAACACTACTGCTGCTAAAAGCAGTTAGCCTATCAGGAGCTATGCTAGCTCAAAGTAGCATATGAATGCTAAACATGTAGCAGCTAATGCTAATGTCAGCGTCCACATTTCTAAAGAAGCTCCATGAATGATCAGAAAAACGAACGGAAAGGAAAACACTTTGCTCCGATCTGATGGAGAACCTGAAATATGTCTGATGTTCGGCTCTGGTGGATATTTACACAATAACTTGGCACCAAAAAGGCTTTGCATTAAAAATGTTGTTTATTTTATTGATACATAGTTTGATTAAAATGCAATTAATTAATTAGGCCCTGAACTTAAATACATTAAAATTTTTAATCCAGTCCCCCCATTAATTATTACACCTTTCCTGCAGTGACAGTGGGCGGGGCTATCAGTGACAGTGGGCGGGGCTATCAGTGGCTGTGGGCGGGGCTATCAGTGGTTGTGGGCGGGGCTATCAGCAGGGTGCAGGCTGAATAACGATTCCCAGCTGTCGGCTCTAGAGTTTGTCAGAGAACATGTAACGGAGCTGCGGTCAAGAACCAACACACACACACACGCCCACCCACGCACACACACACACACACACACACACACACACAAACCAGGAGGATTTCTTCACACATATAACTCTGCTCAGGAAAATGTGAGATCAGAAGAGTCAAACTCAGCCTGGCTCGCAGGGGTGTGTGTGTGTGTGTGTGTGTGGGCGTGGGGGTGGGGGTGTGTGGGTGTGTGGGTGTGTGTGCGTGTGTAGGGGTGTGTGTGTGTGTGTGTGTGTGGGTGTGTGTGTGCGTGGGTGGGGGTGTGTGTGGGTGCGTGTGTGTGTGTGGGTGCGTGGGTGGGGGTGTGTGTGTGTGCATGTGTGTGTGTGTGCGTGTGTGGGTGGGGGTGTGTGTGTGTGCGTGTGTGTGTGTGGGTGTGTGTGTGTGTGTGGGTGTGTGTGTGTGTGTGTGTGTGTGTGTGTGGGTGCGTGGGTGGGGGTGTATCTCACCGTTCTCTGGCTGCTCCTTGATGTCTGATTCGCTGGCCTGGTTGGGGCTTTCTGATTGGCTGGTTTCTGGAGAGAAAACAGAAAAACTATAATGAGGAAGGAGAGCTGGAAAACACACAAACACACACAGAGTGAGAGGCACAGTGAGTTCACTGACAGACGGGATGTTAGAGTTCTCCGACTCTAGAAAACAGCAGAAGTCTGGTCCACTGAGGAAGATGGACCTGACCCAGAACCAGAACCACAACTTTGCCCTGTAGGACAAATCAGTTAGGGTTAGTTTTTCTTTTCCTCCTGATATGATTTAAGGGCTTCAGGTCCATCGATCAGCTGCAGCAGAAGCTGGGAGGGGAGGGGGCAGGGTCTGCTCAGGGGGAATCAGCTGGCTGAAACTTTTCCTCTTTCCTTCCCATTTGATCCCAGTTGTTCCTGAACTCATCGTGTAATTCTATCTGGTTGCCACCAGGCTGCGCTGTGCTTGCTTTGACTAGAGCCCCCCACCCCCACCCAGGGGGACAGAGGGCAGCATTCATCAGGCCTGTTAGCATGCGGCTCGCCGTGTCGTCCTGCTTCAGCTGCTTAAAACAAAGAGCATCAGCCTGAAACCATGGCAACTGGAGGGAGGGGGAGGGGGGCATCGGAGGGAGGGGGGCTCTACCCGTCCTGCCCACCCCCATCTGCCCCCATTCATCAGTTAGCAGGTTAATTAAATATGCTAACGATACATGGGAGCAGACAGTCTGCCTACAGGGGCTGGACCATCTGCAGAACCAGAACAGGAACCAGAACCAGGACCGGATCTTTGGCTGTCAGGATCGGTTGGAACATGTGGCAGCATCATTCCTGTCCTGTGTTCCCAACAGTATTCCTGACTTTCTCTGTAGTTCTTGTCAATGCAGCAGAACTTGTTCTGACCCATTCATGCTGGGAAATCTGCTAGCCGGGTCAGAAGTAGATCTGCAGAACCCAAACAATGCTGGTTTGGATGAAAAGTCTCCATGTGGAAACATCCGATCCCGGCGGTTCCGGATCCACAGACAATCCTGAACTGCCGGATCTCATTGGTTCGGCTGTGTGGGTTTGGGTTGCTCGGTTTCATTCAGGAATAGAACCTGAGACCAGAACAGGCAGCGGGAGTACCGAGCTTCAGAACCAGAGGGAGCTCAGAGTCGGACCAGTTCTGGACGGAGAGGGAGGACGATCATCTTGGTTCACTGTTTGTTCGGTTTTTCCTCCAAAACCAAAACCAAAGGAGCTCCAGTAGACCTGGTTCGTCTCCAGCAGAACCAGCTGCTGGTTCTGCAGATGTTCCAAAGGGGTCTACAATCTGGTTCTGATCATCTGGGTCAGCCTCAGCTACAGATCTGGACTCCTCTGGTTTTCTACAGCATCGAGACGGATCTGAACGCGTATATCTATGTGAAGGAGCAAAAGTCAGATCAGTGTTAGTTTCAATCGGACAAACGCTCTGAAACTCTGACCGCTGTCTCACTCAGCCTGCTCTCACTGAAGCTTTCAGAGCATTTGTCAGGTTGAAACAAAAAACAGATCTAATTATTGTTCCTTCACATAGATATATATGCTCTAATCCGTCTCACTGCTCTCAACTTGCGGCACAGGTTTCACCTCTAAATTACCCGGACACGGTTCTGGACCCAGTCTGGTGTGCCCACACAGTAAACCTGCACCTGCAGGGTTCTGGTGGCAGCGCAGCAGAACCACGGCTCGCCTCCATCTCTACGCCAGCAGCAGCCATCTTGCCCCTGACGGGGGTGTGGCCTGTTTGGGTTTCAATCTCTTCATGTTTGAACAGAATCGAGGGAAACAGACGTTTGCTGGACGGAGAGACGTCCAACGCTGCCAAGGAGACGCTGCCAACTGGAACACACACACACCAACACACACACCAACACACACACCAACACGCACACCAACACACACACCAACACACACACCAACACACACACCAACACACACCGTCAGAGCCAGAGACTTCTTCATGTTTTCAGTCTCAGACACACTTTAACGTTTTCTGTCACAGTAACACTCTGCTCCGCCTCGCTGACAGAGTGTGTATGCTCTGTCTGTGTGTGTGTGTGTGTGTGTGTGTCTGGCAGCCATCTTAAAGCTTTGGCAACCATTTTGGAGCTTCTGTCTGTTTGTTTTGAGTCGCTGCCACTTGCTACTGTTTGCCAGAACAAAAGAGCTTCTGCCTTTACCAGCCAGTCACACACACACACACACACACACACACACACACACACACACGCACGGACGCACACAAAAACACACACGCTGAGTGTGATCACCAACAAGTTCTCCAAACCTTCCAGCCCAGTTAAAGTTCTTCAGCTTCTCTACTGATGTGAACTAAAACCAGTGACTGTAATTGACCTTTGACCTTTGCTTGACTGGATTGGGACCACTGACACAAATGCCCGGTTTCACCGAATCCAGAAGCGGCAGCCATATTTGTAGTTTTCATCATGTAAATAAAAAGTGGACCGTCTCAGAACCACAACAGTTCTGGTTCTGGAGCGGCTTTAAGGTGGAGCTGCTCCAGAACCAGAACTAGGTCCAGACCCATCAGAGCCAGAATCAGTCTCAGGAACACCAGAGGAAAGGTTTCAGTTTAACTGGACCTGGTTCTGAAATGATGAGACTCACTGTCTCGGTTCTTCAAACCTTCAGAACCGGACGAGGAGGAAGAGGGTTCCACCCGAAACCCAGAGCGGTCCACATGGTTCGGTTCTGGTTCTGCTTGACTTCTAGTTACAAACAAAAAGACCCGACCCAGAAGATCAGAACCATCATTCTGCCTCAAACTCCCACAATGCCTTGCTTCACCTCCTCTGTCCAGCAGGAGCAGCAGTGAGATGCTCAGCAAGAAAAGATGGCTTCCTGATCACTTCCTGTCCTTTACTTCCTCTCTTTCTCCCAGTTTGTTGCTCCAGTCCTTCTTCCCTCCGTTGTTCAGCTCATCCTCTTCCTCATCTGCAGGCTGATCGATGCTGATCAGTCATTGATCACTGATAGATGCTGAATGTTCACAGCAGAGCACCAGCCAATCAGATCTCGGGGACAGATGAGACCTGCTCTGATTGGCTTTGGTGTTACAGAAACTTTCTTCTCTCTACAACTTTTTCCTCTCCGACCCGACAGAACCGGATGTCTGCGTCAGCTAATACACACACACACACACGCACACGCACACACCCCCACACACACACACACACACACACAGTGGTGCTTCATCTACAGAGCTTCCACTATAGTCTGCTGCCGACTCTGGTCCTATGAATCACTCTGTGTGTGTGTGTGTGTGTGTGTTGTGTGTGTGTGTGTGTGTGTGTGTTGTGTGCAGTCCAGATGGGTTGTGGTTCCCTCCTTCAAAGGAGGTGCTCTTATTTTGGAGGGTCAGGACTTGTACTCTGGAGGAACGGTTCTCTAAGCCCTCAGGACCATGCTGCCGCCACCAGGAGGGCGCGTACACAGAGCCCTGAGGACAGAACCAGAACCGAACCCGGGTCCAGATCCAGCAGCTCAGCACCACTGAATCCGGCTGGCATGTGTGGTCTGTAGGAGGGGTTCGGGTCAAAGGTCAAAGTTCCCGTCCAGGTTTCTGTCGTTCCTGAACGCCTCATGGCCCAGCTGGCATCACTGAGGCATGCTGGGAAAGAAGGGATGAAGAGAAGGAGGATGAAGGATGCGACCTTCAGCGTCTGTGTGGAAGGCGTGGAGAAGGAAAGGTCAAAGGTCAAAGTGGGGGCGGAGCAGAGATGAAGCTCGAGGATGAAGGTAGAAGAGTGATGAAGATGAGGAAGAGGAGGGTGAGTCCCATTCCTCCAGCAGAAAATCAAAGCAAGGAAGAGGAGCACACACACACACACACACACACACTGAGCCCAGCTCATCCCAGTACAGACTCCCAGTCTCCCATCAAGGCTTCCAACTGAGCAGAGAGGATCATGGGAGATCCTGGACAGGACAGAACCGGTCAGAACCGCTCAGTATCCAGCAGTAATTCACAGTCCGTTTGTCGGACAGTCAGTGAATGCACCGTGTACCTGGACTCATCATCATCATCATCATCATCATCATCAATCTAATGAATCTGGAAAATATCCAGTAGATTTTCTTCAGAACATCCAGAACCAGAACCAGAACCCAATTATCTGGACTTGTCTTGCTGCAGGTTCAGTTCCTCCACTGTCCAGCTGACGGCACTGCTGTTGCTATGGAAACAGCAAGTCAGGTGACCTGAAGCAGCTTAATCAGCTTCCTGTTTTTAGCAGCAGCCGGTCCGACTGGGTCAGGAAGCGGAACCGGTAATCAGGTTAGAGGATCGGCCGCTAAGCGGGTCACCTGTCGGTTAGCTCCGCCCCCTCCTCAGGTCGGACCTGAGCCCAACCCTAGCCCCTCTGACCTCTGGCTGACCTGTGACCTCCGAACAGAGGTGGAGGGTTGATGCTGCGGGATGCGCTGCAGTGGTCCCAAATGGCCTAGTCAAAGTGTGAAATAGCATAGCAGAAGACACAAACAAGATGAACACGGAACCGGTTCCGGAAAGTCAGCCATGCAGACCGGACCAATCAGGTCGCAGCTCGTCAAGCAGCCATGCAGCTGACTTCCTGTCTGCGGCGCGTTATCGATCGGTCAGAGTGAGACCTCTCAGCTCGCCGGCGGTGCAGGACGTGTCGTCCCTCTCAGAACACTCGGGTCCGTTTGAGAGCATCCTGGCAGAACCGGCCGCGCCGCGCCGGCCCTTTAATATCTATCTTCAGAGTTGACAATCTTTGGAGCAATTAAAGCGATCGATGCGTCCAGAGAGGAGAGAGCCTCTTATCCCAGTAATAGCTCTCACTAAATAATGAATACAGGCCACACACACCTCACAGCAAGGCGCTGCACAGCTACACACACACCTCCCTGTGCTGCTCCTGATGCCTCCGATTTACAGCTGCACCTGAACGCACCGCTCCTAACAGTTGACAGAAAACTACAGCTCCCAGCATGCCTTTCCTGGAGGAGGAGGAGAACCAGGAACCGCAGTAACCGGTGGGGAGGGGCTCCTTTGAGCTCCTTTTTGTGTGGCTGGACTCCCCAACCCACCCACCCTGCACATACCACACACAGAATCACACACACAGGGCTCCCCTCCTCTGACCCCCCACCCTCCAAAAAGTTTCTGCTGAAGACTGAAGGAATGCAGGAGGAGAAGAAGTGAAGCCCAGCAGCTGCACACACACACACCCACACACACACACGGCTAGCAGAGCGGCAGACGTGATCCATCTGTACCGGCGTTCCTCACTGGGACGATCATTTTCCAGCAGAACTCGTCCTGGCAAAGACGGCATTATGTTCCTCTTCCTCCTCTTCATCTCCGTCTACAACTGTGTAAAATAAGCAGTGTGTATGGGGGGGGGGGCAGTGATACAGATTACACTGCTCCTGATCTGAATCGCTCAGATAAGGTTAGCTTCAGGACAGAGGAAGAGATGGGAGACGACGGTTTCCCTGTGGATATTATTAAGATTGAAAATCAGGAGAAAGGATGACCACCAAGCTCAACATGGCTTAATGAGAAAACGTGTAATTTTCTCATTAAGCTAAGAGTTGTTAGTGATGAACAAAAGCGGATGATCACTTTTAAAAAAGTTTCTCCTGCGAAGTCGTCATTTTTATACCTACAGTGGGGAAAAAAGTATTTAGTCAGTCTCCAGTTGTTCCAGTTCTCCCAGTTAAAAAGATGAGAGGCCAGTAACTGACATCATAGGTCGACCTCAACTATGAGAGACAAGATGAGAAAAAACATTCAGAAAATCACATTGTCTGAT
>CAEGAE010042768.1:0-31378 GCA_903067095.1 Girardinus metallicus
AAGGAGACATTCATTCAAAGTCAAATGCAGGTTGCATTAAAATAAACAATCCTGAGTTACTAAATCATAACTTCCTGGTAGCAGCTAGCTGATTAATGCTGGTTCTGATTGACTAGCTGATTAATGCTGGTTCTGATTGGCTAGCTGATTAATGCTGGTTCTGATTGGTTGGTTCTGACTGAGCTGAGTAATTCTGCAGAACACAGAAGGAGGCAGAGCAGAATGATTATTTTCAGAGATTATCTGTCTTATGTTAGGATGGCAAAAGTTTTAATGCATATCTAAAATCTTTTTTTTTTTTTTTGCTTAAGTTTCCTGCTGCAGTTTTAAGCAGATGTTCGTTGTGAGAGTTCACTGTCTGGTGGAGGTTGAGCGGCGCTCCGTCTGTGGAATATTACTACCAGTAGCGCGTAGCGGCGGTCCAAGAGCGAAATCAGAACCAGCGTCTTTCACCGCCAGCTCGGAGACTTGAATTATTTTTTGGAAATCGGCCAATTGTGATCGGTGGTCTGTCGATCGGCACACCTCTAATATATATATTTATAAATAGATATTTATTGATAGACAGATATATAGTGATAGACAGGTATTTATAGCTAGATAGATGCGTGTACATAGCATTGTTGAAAAGATTTTGAAATTCCACATTTGTTAGGAAATGGCTCCCGCGCTTAGTGCAGCATCGACACAGGGCAAGGCGTGATGCAGACCCAGAGAAGAGGGCCAGGCATGTGCAGAAGGAAAGGGAGGAATGGCAGCAGGATAGAGAGACAGGAAAAAAGAACAGAATTCCAGACCTCACAAAGTGAGAAAAGAATGCCCAGAGGAAAAAGTGGAGGGGAAGAAAGAGAGAGGCAAAAGCCTTGGAAATAGCCATGGCATCCACCTGATGCACCCGAGACACCCAATACTTATAATACACAGAAAGTTCTTCACCTTCTCCTGCAGAATGCTCAAGGTATGCGCTTTGAACTGTTAGGCTCCATTATCTCATACTTGAGGCATAATACGATCGCATGTTAATTAATTATGTGTTGTGATTTTTTTTTCTGTTTTAGGCAAAGAAAGTCAGACCAACGTCAGAGAAGAAATACTAAACAAAAACTGGAAAGATAAATTAAAAAGCTTACAGCTCTCCTGCCAAAACAAAAAGTAAAAACAGAGAAATACAGAAAGAGAATTAAGCCCCAGGTCTATGACCAAAACTTGACAAGGATCTTGAACGTTCTGTCCCTCACAGCTTATGCAGAAAACTACTACTGCATGCCTCAGTTGTGGAAGAAATAAAAATAAATACCAGCGCACAAGAAAAGAGAGAGTAAAGCAGATGCTTGCCGGTCACCATGGGAACATCATAAAAAAGTATAAATTACAGACACTTGTCCTGAAGACCTTTGAATTCTCACAGAAGAGGTCAAAGGTGAAGGGTAGCATCATGTTATTTCACTGGAAAGCAAGGAACACAAGGTAACTGAAAGGGAGAAGCTGGTGGTTTTCTTCTTAAGATGGCCATAATAAAGATATAAAACATGGCAGGGATGGGTGACTTGATGTGGTCATCAATACAAGAGTTTAAGATCCACCACAGGTGACCATAACATGTTGACTTCAAAAACTGTGAAAGCCCAAATATGTTCTAAATATGGAGTTACACACTAATTACATAGAAAATGTTTTTTTAATATCATTTTTTATATGATTTTATTTTTCAAGTACCTGTTAACATCTTTTTTATTCAAAATACTGTATATTCAGTTCCAACGTTGTGTATGATATTGCATCTAAATGTATATCAGCAAACTTTAAACATTTGAAGGTTATTCTAGAAAGCATAGTGCATATAGAAATTTGAATCAAAAGTTTAACAGACTGAGTAAAGCAAAAAAATAAAAGCAGAAATAATAATAATAATGACAATAATAATAATTACACACCTGGCAGGCCAAGATGAGGAGTGTCTGAAAGCAGCTGCTAAGGAGAAAAAATATAATATACACAAAAGAGAAAAATGTAAACATCAAAACATGTAAATCTTCTAATAATGGACTTAACTAAACAGCAAATGTTGACAAGAAATAATTGTTAATATTTTTTGACAAAATTAAATGTTTACAGTGTAAATTAACCTAATTCTGACAAAACAGTTGGGCTGGTTTCTTCTTTAAGAATTTCTCAATTCCACTAATCAGTTGTACAGCATCAGTTTCTTCAATAACCACCCCTCTGGACCCAAGGAAGTCCTTTATTGCCTTTTCTTTCTTTGACAACTCCTCTGCCAGTCTGGTTTGAACTGGGAAGCCAGGAAGGGTGCTTGTGTGATCAAACAGGTGGATTGCTTCAAAGAGAGAAGGCCAGTCTTCTAGTAACTTGATGACGGAGTTTCCTTTGTTGATTGCTGCTCGCTGGATGCCATAGGTTTCAGCCATCATTCTTCGAACATCAGACTCTGGAAAACGATTCGTTTGGAAGGCACTTTCCAGTTGTTCCTGTGTGAATTCTAGGTTTGTCACATTCTCAACAGTTGGCTGCCACTGCACACAACCATAGCGATCTGAAGACAAAGACTTTCTCTGTGATGCCATCTCATCTTCTCCTGGTCTCTTTGTTGAAACAAAGCTTAAGGGTCTCAGAACCTTTTCAACTCTGTTTTCAAGCTGTATAAACAGAGCATCATATCCCGTTCCAACAACTTTAATTCCATTGACCGCTCTGTCTTGGAAAGAGCAGGGATATTGCTCTACAATCTGCTTTGCAATGTTCCTCGACTTGGCTCTTCCGGGCCTTATTTGGTCCTTACTGAGAACATCATCAATGATAATGCAAACAAGTTCCCTTCTCTCTTTAGGTTTTGGTCTTTTCTTTTCTTCAACAGCAAGCATAAGTTGGGGTGGCATTTTGTGCCATGGCACAACGTATGCATCACAGGAACCAGGAGACACAGGTGATAGTTGCAGCTGGTGGCTATTCAGCAGCAAATGTTCGGTAGTGGGGGCAGAGTCAGCTGGCGATTCTAAATAGAATCAATTGAAAAAAACAAAACAAAAAAAAAACATGTTAATTATATTAATATGAACACAAGATTAAACCTAAATTATTATGTATACATACAGTATATAGATGTATATATGTATGTGTGTGTGTAAAGACTATACAGAAATTAAAAAACGGAGCTTATGAGAAAATTATACAGACTTGAGTTTTTATTTGAAAGTAGACGTAACTTACCAGCACTGAAAGTTTGGATCAGTCTTCTGCACTGGATAGGTTTTAGAATTCCCTCAAGATCCTGTTCACAAGTTCAGTCCAGTTACCATTTACCATTCCAGCTTTGAATGTCTACAGAACAAGATTAGTAAAGGTTCTTGTTCCCATGAAGCAATGCGTGAAATTGAAAATACAGGAAAAATACCTGTTTAATATAGTAATGGAAAATTCCTTGAAATTTCTACTGTAAATTTACCTGTTTTTTTTATGTTGTTTTCTTTTACAGTGTAGGTACCCCCATTGACTGCAGTGAGGGGAACAATGAGAATCCACCAGGTGATTAGTACCTGCCAAGGGAAGATCCACTGCAGGGATATCACCTGTTTTTGTCAAAGAGAGCAAGGACAAATACTCTGCCCATGCTTTGACTTGATAGAGGCAACCCTGCAGCCTGATGAGGAACCTTACAAGAATGGAGCCACAACAGCACAGTGGCCAGAAATAATCACAGGTGACCAGGGTGGTCGACGGTGTGTAGTTGACTACGACCATGACTACTACCCTGGCATCATCAGAAAAGTGGAGGATACGGAGATCTAAGTGAACTGTCTACATAAGAAAGTCATTAACAATTATTACTGGCCAAGACCAAGAAAAGATGTCAGTTGCTATGATGTCAACCAGGTAGTCTGCCTATAGCCTCCAAAAAAATATATTACCAGCTCAATCCTGCCTCATGGAGGTTAATTGAACAACGTATGGAGTCTTGATCAGCCCTTTCTTCACAAGGTGGTTTGCGTTTGTTAATTTTGTTAGTGGTCTTTGTTCATGTTTGATGTTCAAGTGTTGTAATCTTCTGTTTTTGTTATTAATTGCATGTTACATGTTTTTGCTACATATTTCCATGCTTAGCCTGCTTTTGTGCTAATGTGTTCAATTGTTTTTACATAAATAAAAAATCCAGTGACTTCTGTTTTAATAAGAAAAAAAATCTTATAGCACATGTCCCCTATATTACTTTATGATTTCTTTTCTCACTTTGATCTATGTCACATGTTCACGCATTAAACGTCATGTTTTGTTTCTTCGACAACCTAGGAGAGAAATTAATTTTAATCAATTATTATAATACTTTAATGCAAGACTTCCAGTTATTCCATGTGGGAAAAATGCAAGACAATCATCCCATTGTAGAATCGGAGACATTGATCATTATAGTACGATCCACCCTGTGATGTTCCATTCCACCCTGTTTAAAAATATGTTTTTATTAAATATTATTACAGAAACATTAAGTACTGTGAATTCTCCTGTGCCATGTTGGGAATTAAAGACCAATAAATGCACATATAGGTATAAGTTTTTTAAATTACCAATATTTTCTATCAGTAAAAATGGGTAAAAAAAAAAAAAATCGTTTTTTTTTTTACAATACAGACATTAATGATTTGTAACTAGATAACAATAAATAAATAAACAATTTCACAACTAAAATATATCTTATAGTAAAAGGTACACACTCTTTTTAAGAAAAAGTTACTATTTACCAAAATGTACAACTATTTGTGGTCTATATGTAAAAGTTCCTAACAGGACATTTACATATACGTAAATGATGTTACATCTACGTTACAATGTGTTCTAACAACCCAGACAGCTGGAATATGTATGATTTTTTATTTACCCCTAACTTTTCCACTAGCTGTGCTTCTATTACAAATGTGCACTAAACTTTGTTTATATCCTTATATAAAAAAAACACAATTTCGCAACGGCCACGTTTCCGTTAAGCAAGAAATGCTATTACAATTACATTTGAATAAGTTTGTTCATGTGATAAGTCATTAAAAATCATACCACACCATCATCCTCCAACTACTTTCTGTTGTCTTCTTCGTGGTTTGTGCTAATCACATCATACTGTTGTTCATCATATTATTCATGTGATACAAAAACGTGTTTCCAATGCAGTTTTGCAGAATAAACTAATTTGGACACAGGCGAAAACCACTTCAACCAAGCACTAACATTTTTTTAATAGAAAAACGAGATTTTCGAATTTGCTGTTTCCATTCAGCAAATTTATTTCCAAAATGTCAAATTCCTCAATTATGTAGTCAATGAAAATGCAGCTAGAGGAAATCTCCTATGTACACAAACAGGGCCCAGATAATATTTGGTGGTTGATATTTAACGTAACTCTGGCGAAACCAGGCTTCAACTGTATGAGTTTAGTTATCGTCCATAAGTAAACAAATGAGAAAAAATTTTTATTTCTAAACATTTCAAGTAGTCAGTGTTGAAGCTTAGCGGGTGCAGGAGGAAGCCTTCAGCATACGCAGGTAAAGCTCTAACAACAGTGATCAGTGTTTAGTTCCAATACCATCTGGAACCCATAGAAAAAATGTAATTTAAAAAATGACATTTATCAAAATTTAAAACAAAAACAATTAATCTTTCCACAGACATAAACATGGCAGTTCAGATGGAGATGAAAGAGACAATAAAGACTGAGGTGCAGCCTCTGGAGGCAACACTGATGACAACGGCGCAAGAGAGCATGATGGTCCTCATCGCTCGTGGTTCTGACAATGAAGATTAGTGTCACACTGCTTGAAACCATGAAGCTGGTAATGAGGAATGTTCTGGTGATGGTGGCTCTGAAGATGACATAGATAGACAATAGTGATGCACTGAAGAGCAATTTGCTGAAGAGGGACGCTCAGAGGAGTAAGGTGTTGTTGATAGATAATGAGGTGGCATCCATAGGACGCCCCAAAGGGGACGAGAGCCACACTGGCTGTGTTTCCATTGACCAAAAAGTTGGGCAAATTGGAATTACGAAAACAATTTCACTTAACGGAAACCACAATTAAAAAAACATGTTTTTCTATGAAAAGTTTTTGCACAAGATTGAGGTGGTTGTTTGGCTGTTTCGAAATGCGATAAGCAGCTGGACGTTGCTGCTGGCGGAAAAGTCAAAGAAGATGGCAGAAAGTGGTAGGAGGATGATGGCCTGGCAGTACATCACATTATCTTTTGAAAGAGCCATTAAATCTGGGAATTTTTTATTCTAGGACATTGATTGCGTGGTCTAAAAGCGAATATCACAAATTGATAGCCGGACATTCTCCCTCACGATTTCAGTTCTTCCGTTCGGAAGGTCGGCTCAAAAAAAATTTAAAACAGATCCCATCTACAGATAAAAATATAGAGGCAGTTCTGTCCAATTCACAAAGTACATTCCAATTCTATCTTGATAATAAAGCGATGTACTCAAGGTTAGATTGTTATGCCAGTTGGTAAAAAGTTTCACAAGAGTTTCACAAGAGACACTTACCTTGACATGTAGAACCACTTTGGCTTGATAGATTTTTTTATCTCATCATGTTTAAAAACTGAATGTTGGCCCTAATATTAAAATTTGTTAGATGATCTAAAACAAGTATGACCCAAAAAAAAGCAAGTGAGCAAATACAGTTTTCTAGTCTCTTGACCAAAACATCTTTTTCAAAAATGACCTTTTTTTCCCCTTTTTTTAACTATTCGTTGAAATCAAACACACACCAAGCTTAAAGATTTCCTTTGGCTGGCATGTGAACCAGTGAAGCTTTAGAGCAAAAAAGTCTCTATCATCCCGGATCTGCCTGACTTCATCACTCGTCTTCTTTATCTCCCCAGTCAGATCTCAGCGGGAGGCTATCTTCTGTGACCCCGGACGGCAGATCCATATCCCATGAAAGGGGCAGCAGAATAAATGGCGTCCCAAGCTCATTTAACAGGCAGTGGCGATCAATGGTATCTGATCAAAGATGGAGATAAGAAAAAAAGGATTGGTCAATCTCTGCAAGGCGTTTGATGTCGACCCAAGGTCACCTCATTAATGCACGACTTTAATTTCACAATATATTTATGAGCTCCTGCGTATGACTTCGCGTAGATTCAGCGCATGGTGATTAGATGGCTACTGATACAGCAGTTAACGGGAAAAAAAATGTCTCCGTTTGCTTTCAATCCGCTGTGCCCCCAGTGCAGATTATGTAGCCTGAGGCGATAACTAGGCCTCATTGAATTCTTGATCAATTCAGAGGGAATTCTGCAAGTGCCTTTGTTTTTACTTCTGAAGAATTAGCTTCATAAGAAGCTGAGTGTTTGCATGTGTTTAGTAGTCGTTCCATTAAGTGGATTCCAAAGCCTTCCTGAGACCGCTTCCCCTTTAAAAGCCTTAGTGTTCAGCTTTTTTATGGTTCCATGTCAGTGGCTTAATGAGCACGCTGAGAATGAACGGAACCCTCCCCGTTGTCACCAATAAGACCTCCACCATCGAGAGGAGGCAGACGTCGGGGTGGAACATTATCTCTGCGGCATCGCTCCCTGTCAAGAAAGGGCTGTTTGTTGGAGTTAACAGTGTCTGTTTTCATATGCAGATGGATAACTTCAGGTGAGTGATCTTCCGAAGCAAAATGAATTTGACTCCAACGTTGGTCGTTTGTTGTTCCAGGGGGAATTTGTATTTCTGACAGATTCTCTCACTCCAAAACTTCCTGTTGTTTGTTTAGGTGTTCACAGTATCACACTGGTTTTTGTTTCACGACTGAAAGATTGGGGATCACATTTAGTTGGATTTTTCAACCCAACTAAAGTCAATTGAGCGCCTCAAACTCTCACGGAAACACTTTAAAAGGCAACTGTTGGATGTAATAAATATACCAGTTGGTGGCGTTGAAGAAAGTAAGTCTCACAAATCCAACAGCCTTATTTCTGGTACCATATACATTACATGTTATTGTTTACATCCCAAAATTTTACACATGCACACAACGCTGAAGGGCAAAACGGAGATCCTTTTACATGCCATCCATAGCTGCGTTGCCATGGTAAAACAATTCATCCATCCATTTTCTAACACCCTTGTCCCTAGTGGGGTCGGCAGGGTTGCTGGTGCCTGTCTCTGGCTAACATTCCGGGCGAGAGGGGGGGTAAAACAATTCCATTAACAAAATAAAGCATGTAGATGTAGGTATTAATAATCTGTAAAGTGCGCCACAGCAAAAAAAAAAATATCACTGAGCAACTCAAAACCACTCATACCCATTGCCATAGCAACAGGCTGACAACAGCTCCACTTGTGTATCAGGATTCAACACCAAAGAACACGCAAACATTTCCCACACAAAGTAACAGAACATCCAATCCGTTATAGTTTTATGTTTTCAGGCTTGCTTTTTAGCGGTTATTAATAAGTTACAGCATTGATTAGCTAATCTGTTCTACTTATGATCTGTCAGAGTTGTTGTGCGGGTGGCCTTACTTTTTTTAACTGATCCGAAACACACCGAATTCAATCTGGAGAGACTCAGACGGAGAAAAAAACTGCAAGTAAAAGGGTTTATTACTTGCATGACACGAATGGATTAAAGTTCTTTGGTGCTCGGACCCTGGTGGAAGACATTGTGATGTGAAATGCAATGAGCTTGGATGAGCATTTCTGATGCTGATTAGGGATGTCTTCCCCCAGAGCCCAAGAGCATGGAGATGGAGAAGGGGGGTTGAGCCCGGCTGGAGAGCGGATGAAGGTCCTTATAAGCAGGAGTTTGATCGATGATTGGCGAAGGCGGGGCATGGTCGGACGCTGATAGGCTGACAGCAGATGTCGCTGCGATTGGATGATGCAGGTGAGGCTGGAGAGTCTTCCAGTTTGAATTTACACCTAGACTTCATTTCCACAGCACGTCTATATGTTAACGTTGTCAAAGTCAAGCTAGCATAACTGACCTGCTTCCATCTTTCTCTCTATTTTTTTTTTTTATTAAAATTTTTTCCTGACTAGTGAAATATGATACCTTTGGACCTCGTTATTTGCCTGTGATGGTGTTGACAATTAGAGCAAAGCACCGCGTCCCTTTTTCTTTCACATATCACACGTACATTTAAGGTTTATGGCGTTATGTTGACAACTTCACAGCTAAAGCCAATACTAGTCATTGTCAGACAATGTTTAGGACTTACACCAGCTATAGTACTGAATTATTAATTTCCATCTATCCAGAGAATCTATAGTCATCTGGCCTTAAAAGTCGTTTTCTGCAAGAAAGTTACCAGTGCCCTCTGCCATCTCAGTTGCTGGATTTGTTCCCTTTAAATTTTACAGAGAGAACTATATACCTTTAATGTAAAACACTAAACACGCCTTAAAAAGTTTCCTTTCTCCTTCTACTCCACAGTTTTATGTTGAACAAGGAATACGGATCTGTAGAGCTTGCATTAAAATATCATGATGAAGACTAAATTCTTTTATATTCAAGGCTTCGTGAACCACAAATGTCACAGTGAGAAATGACTGTCCCGCCCCAGAATAAGTTCCAGTGTGCTCACAGTCTGAACTTTGCAGTCGCTGTTGTGTCACAGTGGTTAGGCTACAGAAAAACAGAGCTTTATGTGTGGGAAAAAAACAAAAACGAATGTATGTCAAAAAAAGAAAAATGTTAATGTTAGCTGTGGAGCAAGCAGAGTCAGCCCCCATTACTCTTTGGTGGATACAGTAGGGGAGGTCCTGTGGTGTGGTACAGGAAGCTGTGACCTTTCATGGAAACCCAGGTACTAAATCACTGTCTGAGTTGCAATAGCTCCATGTAGGCTAAGATAAAGTGGACAGCTCTATCTGGGGATCTGCCTCAGTGACTCCTAAGGCCCAGCTCATTAATTGCTGGGGCAGCAGATGCAGGGCCAGTCACCTTTGGTTAGAATAATCTAGATTTCCAGTTTGACTAAAGAGCTGACCAAACGGATTTAGCTGCAAAACTGTTCTCCCAAAAAACAAAAAAAAAAAGTTGTCAAGGAGCCACATTTGGTGTATTTCTTTCTACCTAAAAATTGATTAAACCATAGAAATATAAATTTGGATTGAAAATATGCATACAAACACAAACATTATGAAATTATTGGTAGGATATCAGGACGACAAGATTCTTATTTTTCATTGCTACATCCCATTTCACTAGCCTGGCCTACGCAATTTTGTTCAGTTCTCATATCCCTTCAGTGGATTTGTCCCGTTGGGCTCAGTTTTTCAGAATGCATTTTATCCTGGCCAATCAGCAAACAGAAATATTTTCTGTGCTATTTCAGAATTGTAGTCTGTTGACACAAAAACAAAATGCAACAAGGTAAAAAAAAAAAAAAACTGGATCTCCCTTCAGTTTTGTGGTTATTCTTCATCCCATGTAATAGTTACGTATCTTGTTCCAGAGTGATAGCAGAATAGAGAGGGAGATGCAAAGATGGACTTAGTCCAGGAAATTTGAAAAAACTTTCCTGTACAATGAGATAAGGATAATCGCCGAAAGAAATGGATCTGGGATAGAAGAAAGCTTCCTCTGTAAGGTAGTTGAACCTTTCAGGTCCTTCATCTGGGAAGTTCTTGAAGTAGAGATGCCATACTTATGTATTGAAAGAAGTTAGTTTATGGGTACATTCTATTAATCAACCTCTAGTCCACTTGCCTACAAAGTCTGGTTTGTTTGGGGAGGTGTGAATACGCAAACAAACTGATGTGGGCCAAAGACAGCAAACACTGATCCGCCTACAAACTTAGTTCCCGGTTCAGTTGAAGTGAACGATGGTGCTGTTCAAATGCATATGTGAACACCAACCGGACCGGAGTACACTCCAAAAGCAGGAAGTGGACTATAGTGCAGGGCATTCTGGGTAAATACAGCCAAAGCTAATATGTGTGCCTAGCTCTAGTTGGAGAAATGACTTGTGGTCTTTTGCCAATGACATAATACAATGGCTAAAATCTGATTTATGTTTACATTTTGTGAAGAAGGAAGTTGAGCTCAGAGACTTCCTTAAAGGTTTTTATGTTGTTTCCTTCAGTGGTTGTTGGTGCAGCGCCATCACAGGCGGCGGGGTGAACAGGTTGCTGAAAGGGTTTTGTTTGTTTGGCACAATGCAGTGTGAAAGCAAACCGCAGCTGCTGAAAATGTAACAAATCCAGTCCACCGGATTATTAGGTGTGAAATCACCCTGTGTGGCTCAAGTATCTGATAAGGTTGCCTCCATGGCGCCTCGATTCGGATGGCTTGCAGGCCTGGGACACTTACATGAGACCCTGGGACAAACCCAGGATTTGATGGAGGGTCTAAAAATACCTCCTGACCTGAAAACGCTTCAGGATCTGCCAGTATGACCCGGAGACTGTGTGTGGAAAGGTTTGGGTTTTCCTTCTAAAGCCTGTTCCCGCTTTATCCTGATTTTTGATAAGCAGATGACAATGGCAGGACGGTTGGGTGGATAATAATAGGGATTAGTGTCACTTGTTGAATCTTAAACCTCAATAATGTGCATGTTAGGCTGATTTATAACTCCGCTTGATCCAGAAATAAATGCCTACGCTTACACACACGCACACACACACATCAGACAAAAAAAAAGAGTTATTGTGTTGAAAGATCTTTCTGATGCTGTAGGAGAGAAGAGTCAGGTCTCTGAGGTTTAATATTAGTCTGCACGTAAACACACACAGCGTCTTCTAAGATGTTTTCTCATTTCCTCCGGCGCGACCGTAAAAGCAGAATACGCCCTGCCGAGCCACGAGCACGTTTGTGTCCGAGCGCAAGCACCGTCTCCGGGGAAACGCGTGTGCCCGCGATGTGTGCTGGCACACGAGCGCCCGTACACATTGTGCTCCATCTGTCAGCTGTCACATTTCATGGCATTAACAACATTATTAGCACAGTTCTGTCAAAGAAGAGCGTATGTATAGCTCCTAAGCACCACCCATCGCTTCCTCCAGAAAAATGTGAAAACGACTTTAACTTTGAATGGCACTGCATTAGCATATTTATGTGAGTAATTTAGCTGTTATCCACAATGACTTACAAAGCTTGCAAGTCACAGAATAAGCCTCACTTCGGGGATCAGCGGGCGCACAGAAAGAGGAACTGTGTTGGAGCCGAGGCTCTCTGGAACTCCTGAAACCATATAATAACCATAAATAATAAAATGGAGGTACAAGGGAATGAAACGGCCTGATATGAAAGAATGGGGACGAGGGGATTATACATCCTCCTGCTATCTTGTAAATTGCATGGCAGAGATAAAGCAACAATCGCTGCAACAAAAAAAAAAAGAAGAAATAAAGGCGAGATTGACATGAATGCAGCTTTCTGTGAGGTCTGTAGCACTTTGGGGAGGAAAAGACAGGCGTGACAAAGCAGCACTGCTGAATAGGCTTCAGCTGCAGCTTACTTTGCATTCGATAGCAATAATTGTCACCACAAAGGAGAACTGTTCAGACTGACAAATAATGTGGAGGGAAATGAATGCTACTCTACTGAGGAGTTATGGTTATGTTCCTTTTCCAGTGTACATATAATATTTTTGAATTCTTATTCTGAGGATTTTAGTAAAGTTTATCTGATATGTAGACAGATATATAGTCCTAGAAAAATGAAGTGTGGCCTTTTAATTCTAAGGCTTTTAGGAGCAGGATATTAAAAAAAAAAATCTGATCTTCATGTCGAAAATGATTTCATTGTAACCACAACTGTACAAAATACACATAAGTTCCAACACTGTCATTATTAAGTCCGAGAACCACTAAAAGAAATTATACGGACACTGAGAAAAAAACTACATTTGTGAACATTTTTGTTCACAAAATGTAGACAAAAATGGGTTGGAGTCAGATTTTAATAGTTGTAGGATTTCCCTTTAGTCTTTGGCAAAAGACCGTAAAACATTTCCCCTGCTAGCGCTAGATTCGCGCACTTGTTATGCTTGTGTTTACCCAGAATGCCCTGCACTGTAGTTTGCTTTCTGCTTTCTCTGGTCTGCTTGCCTCCACATGTGCATTTGAATAACATCAGAGTTCCCTTTTTTGATCAGCATTGGCGTCCGATTGTACATTCACACCGCCTTAAACAAACCGGAATTTCTTGGCAAACAAACTAGAGTTCAATTAAACCGAGCTAAACTGTGCTGTGTGAACGTACCATAAGAGTAGTAACTACTAATCTCATTCTAACATACAGCATGCTCTCTAACAATGACATCTTTTCTTGAAGGGTTTATCGGGGCCTCACTTGCTGATTATTTCAATGAAAAACTTGCCACACTGGGACAAACCTATAAAATTATTTCCATAAGTGCAACAAGTCAGTCCATAATTCTAAGCTGGAATGTCAAAAATTGGTTTAGATACATCATGAATATGATCGATTTCCCAGCTGGCTTTGTACAATCAGACCCAGAATCACTTCCGTCTCTTTTACCTTGCAGCCTATCAATCAAATATCCTATGAAAATAGATTAAGGGCGTTTTCAACTGCAGGAAATGTCATTATCTCTGCATGCGGCGTTCTCCAATACACATTGTAATTACAGTTCTGACAACACATGTCACTTCTTTTTTTTCCCTCTGCCCCCCCATTTGCTCATTACTGATGTTAACAACTCCTGTAGACCCATCAGCCAATCAGGACACTGCACACATTAGCAGAGTTCACATCACACCAACATTTGCATTTGAAAGATTTTTAGCTGTTTAATGCTTTTTAAATGTTTGATATGCTGTCCACACAGCCCATATATGAAGCACCTGGGTCTTCTGTTCACAGTCATTAAACTGTAGAAATACTGCCTGCAACATTGAATGACTTTAATAAAGAGGAAATTGCAACCATTAAGAGAGACAGTTTATTTTAGGGCCAAACGTAAAACAGATCTGCAAAATAAACAATGATTTACACTGATGTTCTGTTTCCAAGCAGATACCTCTCTTCATAAATTTTACTGCTTTTATTTTAATGTATATTTATGAAATAGCATAAGGAGAGTCAGATTTTTTTCCACCCTATGAATGTCAATGGCATTTATGTTTTTTTATCTCCACCAGGTTTTTAAGCATACATCTCGCAAATTTTGGTCAGCAATGATAAAGGAAGTTAAAATCTCTGACTCTATGAGACATAATAGCAGGTGCAGGTAGAGTGAGGCATCCTGGGAAAATATGCATTTTTGTTCCATGTGAAGCTGAAAACGAGAATATTGGCTGTAAATAATTGTTTCAACTTTTAAGTAGCAAAAGTATCCATACTCTTCAATGTTTCTCTTATTGTTTGCCACGTTGCAGCCATAAATTTCTTTGTATTCTATTTTAATTTTATCTGGTAGACCAATTAAGTTAGTGCACAGTTGTGGTGCAAATGGAAAAGAATAACAAAAAAGACTTACTGAGTCCCAGTCAAGGTTTGCTACAAGCCACCATGGTTGTAACATTTGTTACATTTTCAGCTAGTTGGGTTCTCTTTCAGACTGCACTGTGTCAAAAGAACTAAATCGTTTGAAAACCCTGTTCCCCCATTGCCTGTGGTGGCACTGCACCAAGAAACGACACAAAACCCTCTGAAGAAGACACTGAGCACAACAGAAAGCCAAAAGGCTTTTGTAGCAGCTGTAGAATTTTTGTTTTGTCTTTGGTAAAAGACCATGAGCCATTTCTTCCGCTAGCATTACACTGATGCATTTGTTTTGGTTGCATTTACCCAGAATTCCCTGCGCAGTAATCCACTTCCTGTTTTTGAGTGGTCTCCGGTCCATTTGGTGTTCACATATGCATTCAAACCGCACAAGGCTTCCCTTTGATCAAACCAAGACCTAGGTTTTCAGGCTGACCAGAATTCGATTTTTTGGTTGCGCATTCACACCTCCTTAAGTGAACCAGATTTTCTAGACAAATGAACTAAACTGGAGTTCAAACTAGGGGCTGGTTTGTTTACACCAACTGAAAATGTAACAAATGCTGCAACTTTGATCCCCAATTGAACCGAGTCTGCCAGACTATCAGGTGAGAAAACACTCTTGGAGCTTCTCTCCAAAGAGGATCAGTCTTTGGATGCACAGAACTACTAAACAGCCCAATGGACGTCCCTTCCTAAATTAGTTCCACAAAGCCTGTATACAACTTCACATCACATTTTTGAATTTTTTTCATGAAAGTCATGAATCGTTTTCATTTCTCTATTACGTGTGCATGGCATACATTGGAAATTGTGGTAATGTAACAAAATGCCAAAAGTTTTTTGTAGGAAAATGTCGAGACTTTTTTTTTTTTTTTTTTGATGTTGATTATAAGTATTCATTACAACCTTGGTCCCAAAATTTGAAAAGCTTTAACAGAGATTTCTTTTTTTAAAATGCGATGACAGACAACAGATGTCATTTGTTGAAAACGTAGTCTCGGAAAATAAGACACGACATTAACATTAAGACCAAGAACTCGACTGTGTGCACACTAAGTACACACCATCAACATTTCATCAAAGATAATGAGAAGCCTTATTCTGTAATTGGATCTTATTTGTCTGCCTTGTTTACGCAGAAATTTTCAAACTGCCAAACGTGATTAAATATAAACTATTTTTTAAAATATGGCCGACTGGTGATAGCCACATAAGTGAATACGAAAGCAATTATGCTCTGAACTGCCATCATGAAAAAGGTAATTGTCATTGGACTTATGAGATATTTTGCTCCCCAAAGTCACATTGTTTGTTGGTGACAGCTACATTGTTTACCAAACAAGTTATCACGCGCCATTAGGGAGGAACACAATGTGTGATAATGGCAGCAATTTCAGAAGTGACACAAACATTTAGACTTCATTTATCAAAATAAAGGGGGAAACAGATGGCTCAACAAACAAGAATAAAAAAGAAAGAAAGAAAGGTGCAGGTATGACACCAGCACAGGCTGCGTTCTGTACACAACATGTGACACCGAGTGGAGAGTTTGACTGTGAACCAGCAATTAAACAACAGAAGACATCCCACCACCAGCCAGTCACTTTATATTGAATTTCCATCATGAATAAATACTGATTTCATCATTTTAGGTCCTGAAAATGTGTGTGTGGGCGTGTGGGTGGGTGTGTGTATGTGCAAAGCCCATCTCACTAAGATGTATTTAGTCCAGTATTCTACATGGAAAACAAGATTCAAGACATTGTATAGATAAAAAAAAACAAAAAAAAACTGGAAAATGATTCACACACTCCTGACATGGTGAGTTAATTATGAGAGGAAGTCGTGTGTTTACATGAGGTCCTTGAAGTGTAAAATGAATCCTCACATGGAGGAGTTCCGCTTTCACTTTATGTCACCTACCTCTGAATGTGAAACGTTATAGTTAAGTTTAATAGAGCACTGCATTGAGGCGGGTGATATTATATAGATCTCACAAGCTGCCTCATCAGTGTAGTTTGCATAAATGTTGCAGTATTGTCCAATATTACTCCTTTTTAACATGAACCCTACAAACATTTTTTTTTTATTTTGTTAATCGAAGGCACAGTTTGTTAAGTATCCATTTCTTTCTTCATGTTTGCCTTCTGATTTATTTTTTGTACCAAAAATAAAACGGCTTCAGATCGCATTTACTACTACTGTGTACATTAAAATTATGACAAAAAAGCACTCACTGGATCACTATAAGTCAATAAGTTAGGATATTACTGAAAAGTCCATTTATTTCAGCAACTTTATCACAAAAAACTCATCATATGGATTAATTCCACCCGGATGGGTGTTTGAAGCCTTTATTTCTGTTAATTATGATTATTTTCTGCTTTAAATTTTTAAATTAGAATAACATATCAGAATAAAAAAAAAAATTATACAGAAATGTAAAATTATTGAAAAGTATGTTTAATGCCTGCTCAAGGGTTGTCAATTTTCAAAAGGTTACTATTAATCTGGATATGACTGTAGATTATGCCATACTGCGTGGTATCAATGTTTATGCTATTAGATTTAGCAACCACAGTTTAGACAAACATCATGCCATATATTAACTTAGATTAAAACTCATTCATTCATTCAACCAAGTAAAAAAAATATAATTCAGCCTGTATTTTATGAAAATTGACTTTTTATGAGTTAGCTATACCTGACTCAATGATCAACAGAAACATCTCCATTCGTACTCCAGCAATTAAACCCAGTTACTGATAAGCTTCTAGCAATTTGCCTCTTCCCATTGTGATGCCCTATAAGCAGGATTGTAGTTATGAACGAACTTGTTTATTGTCAGAAATGTATTAATTAAAAACTTTTAGCATGATAATAAAAGATACTTGTAAATAACAGATAATTCTGCATTTTAAACTCCTTTTGAGAAAGTGAAATATGTTAGAAGAAAACACATTTAAAATTAAATCAATTTGTTCACACTCACTTTCTAGATAAAGGGTTTGTAAAATAAAAGAAAGTCGCATTACACTTAATTACACTTGTGTAGATTTACAGCAGCAGCCGCAGCATTATTAGCAACTCTGCTTCATACTAATTGAGCTAGATTAAGAAATTCAGACATTGCATCATATTCCACATCCAAGACACATGAAGAACCTGACGAAGATGAAAACGACCCTCCCACCGTTTAGAGCAGCTCTGTTCTAAAGGAACGGAGACACGGTCCATCAGTTTAGTCTGCCAACTACTTCAAGAGCAGTATTTAAATGAGGACTTAACAAAAACTAATGTTCACCATGGTAACTATAAGACCATGGCAAACAATCAGATTATTTTATGCAATTCAGGAGATAAAAAACTTAAACTCAAGCATATGTTTCTCTCCAGTCATTCGAAACCAGGATACAGAGCTCCCATGTTTTACAGTGACACCTTTTTCAGTATAAAAGTACCAAATGCTGGAAATGAATGCTTAATGGGACATTATGTGAAATTAACTTTTTTGAGTTTTACATCATGTTATAATATTATTCCGTCACCAAAAACATACCTGTAGTGTTGTCTTGAGTCTTGCATGCAAGTTTGAGGAATTCTTGACTCTTTTGATTCTCTTGAATTGTGCAGAACGTGTGGGTGAGCCTCATTTCCACCTCACAGAGCACCCCATCTTCTGCCACGCCCGAACTCAGCTCCTTCAGACTAGCCAGCAGTAATTAGCAAAAACCTAATTTGCTAATTATAGGAACTATTTCTCAGTAAAATGCTGGTAAAAAATATTATAGGGTTAATAGAGAAACCATGTTGGGATCACTTCCTGAAGGCGGAGCTTCAGAAAGAGCAGGAGTTTTTAAAGAGACAAAGGCCCAATTTCAAGGCGCTAAATTACGTCAAATTTTATGCAAGTCATGTCTGATGTATACAGCACTTCTACCATAACTGAAGGTGGCATAGTTACTTGATTGTGCTATAAATTCACACTTTGTGCCAGGAAAACTCCCAATACTGCCCCTTTAAAATTAAAAAGAACAGGGTGGAGTGAAAGACGGTAATGAGTACAACAGCTCAAGTTGTACTCATTAATCATTTAATTGTGGGTAAAAGAGGAAAGCCGTATTTTGTATATTTAAAAGAAAAAACTAATCAATGATTACTGACATCAGCTATGAAATGCTTGCATCATTTTGCGTTTCGCCCTCCCCAGTTCCTGCATGCCAAACTAACGAGCTAGCAAGCTATCCAATGCCAAAGTAAGTGGTACAAAAAATAAATAAATAACACACAACTAAAGCACCCAATACATCAGCTTCTCCCTCAACGGAACATTAACTTTCACTTTGAAATGATCAACATTGAACTGTGTGCGGGAGGATTTTTTTTTGAAGGACAGCTCGGAGCGGCTGTGCATCCAGAGGTACCTGAGATTCACGCTTCCAATGACAGGACGCTCTGATTCTCAGCTGTCAGGAAGGAGCGCCTGGTAATTTATGACTCCCCGCGCCGAGCGGGGTAGCGGGTAGACGGGAACTCATCCCAGCGAGCGTCATGGCGTCTGCCTTTAAACTCATTTCTGAGGTACTCTCACTACCTGCGCCTGTGTCATTTTTCTTAATGACTGTTAAGGTGGAGGCTGAGTGAGCAAGGCAAACAGGCACCGCTACGCCACGGGGCGACTGCAGCAATATAATTAGGATGAGGCAGAGGGAAGGGTCGGGTGGAAGACTTGAGTAGGTTACTGAATATTCATCGCAATCACACTAAACAGCCGGATGATTAATTACAGGGCTGGGGTGATTAAAGTATGACTGACTTAGTGGAAAATTCTGAAGCTAGTTTTGGTCTGAGAGCTAAAGCGACTCTTTAATACATACGTCTTCTTTCTTTTTTTTTTTCTGTTTTTGTTCTTGCAAAAAAAAAATCACATTGTACTGATATGAAAGAAATTTAATTATATTAAGGTTCATAAACCAATCAGTATCTTAATGGATCAAAAATCAATTTGAAGCATTACTTATTACTTATTATTACTTAAGAGAAACAATGATAATATTTCATGTACAACATAAGCAACACTAAAAGTCACCCTTCAGTTAAAGGGCTAATACTCAATGAATCAAGAATTTAATGTATTTTCAACCGACCTAATGTCACTGACAATTAATCTGAGTAAATAAACACACAAAGTTAATATAAAATAACAAATTAATTAATCTACAAATTACTGAAGAAAAGGAGGTTGTAGCTAGAAAAAAATGCTCAAATTACTAATTAAACTGATGAAGAGCTAATATTTATCACTCTCTATCGATTCAAGTCTCACTTACAACACAGTCTAGGCTTTCTCCCATTTACTTGGATTCCTCTGGTAGAGTTTTTTTGTACCGGCCAATCAGTGAACACAAGGAGAAGTTGTGAACGATGATGTCGATTTTCTGCACTGTCTTAGAATTATAGTCTGCCTGTAGTTTTAGCAGTGGAAGTCAATGCTAAACTTCCAAATATTGAATTAACATTAACAGCCATCTCTTTCTGATTGTTACGTCTCTCTTCGCAGTGGAGGATGATCATTTACAATGCAGACAATTTCTGGTTAGTTTCATAGCATCAAACAGGCCCATTAGATACGTCACTGTCAAATGTTAACGACTGGGTAGCATTTAAAATCTCAACAAGGTCCACGCCTCCTGGAATCAATCGTTTCTCAACAGCGGAGAGTCCATATCCTCTGGACGAAGCAAAAGCAAAGTGTAGTGCATGGCGCTGCTTTTTACCAAGCCGCAGTCTCCCAAAAATGACCTGATGAAGCCTGATTTTCTTCTAGTCTCTACTTACATCTCAGAGCAGGAAGGTGAAGGAAGAAAACCAAGATTCAGACGCAGCCTTGATCTATTACTGCTAAGTTGCAGAAGTGTCTCAAAAGATCAGGAAAAAGCACCTTGTTTGGTCCAGTATTGATCTATTTCACCACTCACAGAAACCAGCTGGATTTATTCAGGTGTTCTGTTCCGACCCCAGACTCCCTGCTGGGCTGGAAGGAAAATCTCGGTTCGTACATCCGTACAAATCTCAACTCTGGCTTAGACTTCCGAGTTTCTGGAGTTTCCCTCTCTGGATCTCTAGCAACCTAAATACTAATGTTAACGTTGAAAACTTTAATATTTGGAAGGAGGGCATATATGGTAGAGACTTACAGGAACAAAAATAGACAGAAATGCCAACACTGCAAAGATCAATCTTTTAATCCTCACTGACCAGTTTGGGTGAATCTTTTAGATGGTTTCTAACGTCAGAGCTTTCAGGGGAGGAGACGTCCATTGAGCCAATTCAGCCAGCTGGACCAATGGGGCTCACTATTTTTTCAAGATCATTCTTCAGACTCAGTAAGATTTCTCTAAGTTTCTAAAAGTGTCAACAGACGTCGTAATCAAATAAAACCCATCAATTGCAGGGAAAACCTTTTGACAGTTGAGGAAACGACATTGTGAAATTTGTTAAAGTCACGTCTTAGAAATTTGAATAAAATCCTCAAAGACAAGAAAAAGATATTACCAAATACAGTGCACAAGGCTCAAAAACTAAATTGTCCTCGGGCACCAAGGAGACGACGAAGTTAGCCGGGCACTCAGTGTTATCGTTCCTGTTTTCTTGATGAAAAAGAGTTTTTGGATAAAGTAGCATTTAAAATTTTAAAAATTCATGAAATGGATTTTGCTGACATCTTGAAATCCAATTTCAAAAGTCAAAAATGTTCAACTTGGAGTTTCAAAAGTTTGTGTTTTCTAGATAAAAACAACTTGTACATTTCTGAGATTAATCTCAAGTTGTTTTTTTTTCTTGTAAATGTTTTACTTTTGGAGCTCAGAATTTTGCTTGTGTTTTCTAGAAAACTTCAGATTCAGCAGAAATTTATTTTCTTATTTTTCTATCTATAATGGCCCTAGCAGGAGATCGCAGAAACATGTAAGTGTGACAAAAAAAAGAAAGCAAAAAGAAGAAATCTGCAAGGGGACAAATGCGTTTTCACACCATTCAATGAAAACCTACTCTGAGCATAGCAGCTAATCAAGTTCTGTTCTACTCAAGGTGTCGTTCCCACACACCAGGTCACATCAGGGACAAGGTCACTTTGATGGACGTAAAGAAAAGCAGTTCTTGAACTAGAAATGTGGAAAACAGAAATGAAGCAATTCTGCCATTACTCGTGCCGCGCCTGTCTCCTTCCAGATGTGTTTCTGATCGCTTATTGCAGTGTGTAGTGACGCCTGACTGCTGTGGGACTTTACGTCTCGACCCCGATGTGCAGTTCAGCGACCTGCAGAGCTGACCCACTTCCTGGACTGATCTGTCACGCTGAAGGTAACTAGATGAATCACGTTCATTTCTCCTGAACCAGGAAGCCATGATGGCTGACTCACCTGTTATCACCATGCTGGTAAGAGGCGCGCTGCATTTAAATGTTTCATTATGAGTCTCAAATACATGATGTTTGATATGATTCATGTCGGCACTGGAATGTTTTCCTCCAGACCCGACACTGAGCTCATTACCCTTAAAAATGACTCTGACTTTTTCCAGATAAGACGCCAACTCCCAGCTGTTATCCTTTACATCATACAGGAAAGTAATAAAAAAAAAAGAAGCAACAATGTTGCTCTGTTTTTTAAGTGGACTCCATCTCACACAGGCAATGAAAACCACCAGGAGGAATATATTTCATCCCTGACTCCAAGTGGGAGAGCCTATGTACATTTTTTTTTTCTTCCTTTTCTAAATTGATTAGTGGATCAGGGGGCTAATTCAGCCCTGGAGGAGCCGCGTACAGACCGAAGCTTCCCGTGAGCTCTGGAAGAAGTCATCCATAAACCACACGTGTCAGCCCTGTTGAGCGCTAACTCCCGGTCTCACACCGGCGAGCCCAAAATCCCATCCTCATTGCCTGTTGCTAAGGCGCTGCCTGGATTCTCTGCTCGGTAATTTGAAAGTAATTGGATGCTGAGATGTGCTTCAAAAGGCGAAATGGGGCGCAGGCCAGAGCAATCCAACCGGACTCCGCTGGGCTTTTACAGCAATACCGAGTCATCAGTTTGTTTACCAACAAACTGAAGAGATGGTTGCTGTGTGAAGTCTTTACTTGTGATAAATTAATATTTGCTTTTCTCCAGAAGATTCCATATTAAAACGATGCTGAGCAGCTTTCATAATTTTCTGTGAATATTTTGCTAATTACCCTTTAGACTTTATATTCATATATGGATTCACACGGGATATGTTCACGCACTTTAAAGGGGCAGTATTATGTTTGAACTAGGCACATAGTGCCATTTTATAGCAATTAAGTAAGTATCTTACCTTCACTTGTAAAAAAAAAAGATAAATATATCAAATATGACTTAAAAGAATTTGGACTTTGTAACTTAGCGCCTTGAAATTGGGCCTCTGTCTCTTTAAGAAACTCCTGCTCTTGCTGAAACTCCGCCTCCAGGAAGTCATCACAACATGGCTCCTCTATCAACCCTTTAACAAATTTTTTATCAGTGTTTCACTGACAAGAAGTTCATATAATGAGCTCAGCAGAATCTGTTTTGCCAATTGCCCGCTAATTGCTTCTGGCTAGTCTGAAGGAGCTGAGTGGGGGAGTCTTCTGAATTTGAAGAAAATTGAAAGAGATTTTTTTTTTTATTCTCTTGTGGGGTTCTGAAAATATTCATAATTTTGTTAATACTAACTGTCCTAAACAAGAAGTGTAGTCTGATTTAATGTGAAAAAAAGGTAATGAGTCTTTTAAATTGTGTATTTATTTGATTTCAACTGTATAAAGAGAGAACAACTGCAACCTGAGGCAAAAAATAAGTTCAAATTGCACGTGTGCACAATCAGGCAAATACTGTACAGGGCACAGAGAAATGTTTTTAGAGATATTATGGAACAATACCATCGCAAAATGCAATGAACCACAAATGTGAGACCTGTAGCAATGTAAGAAAAGGCCTGCACATTATTTTTACAAACACAGTAATAAATCAAGCAGAAACCCTTAGAGATTGGTTTTTATAGAAGCTACAAGATGTGCCTGTTTAACGAGAAAATAACAGCCCCGAGACAATTGTAATGCTATTATAATGGTAATAGAATGAATAGCCAATGTGTTCACACACCAGTGCTTCATCAGAGGCCTGCTGAAATGCGAGTTCAAAGCAAAAGAACCGCAGAGCTTGATCTCATTAAAGAGTTTGTTTGGCTGTTTAGAGGTGAGGCTCTGTTTACTGAGAGAGATGTCACATCACCATGTGGTTGTTCAAACTAGACGTTCACATACTGCAAGTGGAATAGACTGAATGTGTCATTTTATGACTTTAATTTTAAGATTATTTGTAGACCATGTCACTTTTTTTCTTCCAGTTCAGAATAAGAGCAATGCTTAATTTTGATTTGTTACAGAATTGTCCTGTAGATACACTGAAGCTTAGCAGTTTTGTCCTAACTTGGACTTTAAAGCGTTCATTTGAATTAATGAATCGTATAGATTTTAAAGCATTACAATTCAACATGATACATGCAAAAATCTAAAGGTACTCAGTACAATTTGCAATGCTCCCTTTTTTTTTAACGTGTTTAAATTTTAACGCAACGTTTTTTTTGGTTTTTTGTTTTTTTGCCTATAAAAATTCTGGCTGGAACTTTTGTATTCATGCGTTTCTAATATGCCCATAAATCTGACGCACAAGCGAGATCAGTAAAAAAACAGCGATGGGCAACAAGTTGGCTTTTACTGGCCCACTGGTTGTTAATTTGCTGGCTAAAGACAATAACACATAATACTTATAATAATTATGATCTAATTTGTAGGATATTTTTCTTAGTTATTAAGAGCATGTTTTGAAAATAGCTAATATTAACAGCCCTAGCAGTGTCTAACTCAGGCTAACCTGTAACATCAGTTAGTCAAACGTATAATCAAAACTAGTAGAATATTAATTAGAAAATGTCTGGAACGAATGTGTTTTATTGAAAATGCTCAGGTATATTTTATGAGTGTGTTAGTTCTTAAAATCTGCGCTTTGATCTAAGAGGATGGAGAATTTCTGAGTCACTTGACGGTACCAGGCTGTGATTGTTACTTTTAAAATTATGGCAAAAGGTTCGTGTTTGGAGGACTTTGAATGAGGACTTGCTCGGCGAGGTAATAAAACATTAAGATAACTTTTCGGTGAACTCTGGCTAAAACAAGAATCTTTTGTTCAACTGGAGAACTGGGAAAAAGTCCAGGTCTCGAATTGACATGAGAAAATTCTCTGAATATGACCTTTGGTCTTCTTTGTCTAAAGAGAGGACCGCCTTAGTTCTGAAATTAAACAGGGCTCAGGAGGTAATGAGGTTATTTCGGACAGCCTAATTTAGTAATCTGAAGCTTCTTGCAGCTATAGAAGGAGAGAACACGCCTTAATTGCATAAATTAAAACAAGGAAACACCTTTTCTATAAAAATCCACACACTAGAGGAACGAATCAGATTTGCTGTTGCAGCCACAGGACAATCTCCAAAAGACGCGTTTTTTGTCTTTTACTATCTTTCTATTTTTCTACTTTCCTACTTCTCATCAGGTAATTAATGTCTGCTCAGTGTGTTTTGAAGTGTCTGACGTTGTGGTGTGCTGTTGATGTGATTTTATGCTTTTTAACTGTTGGAATAAACTCTGAAAATGTATGACGTGGAAAGCTGATTGTCAACTCTGTGGCTTCCGTTTTCACACGTGGCATCATGGAATCCGGGGTGATGAGAGAAAACAACGAGCCAGAGGTTTTTAATAATAATTTTCCCTCCTAACAGTATCACGTTGCACCAATCTGATGGATGAATAACCTACAAAACAGATTAAAAGCAATAAATAATTTGTTGTTGAGCTCATATGTCTATTTATTTGATCATTTAGCAGCAAAAGGGTTTTTCAATTAAACATACTGCTAATTTTGTCAAGTCATAGTTTCCAATTAAAATGCAATTAATTACACATCCTGAAAAATTTGAATCATGTTTTAACATAATAGAACTTGAAAAAGTTGAAGGAGTTTAATCACATTTATGCAACATTGTGTTGTCTGTTATGGTCTTTGTTGACTTACAGCAGTGGCCTCAAACTCCAGTCCTCCATGCGCTGGTGTCCTGCAACATTTAGATGTCTCTCTGCTTCAGCTCACCTCGTTTCAATATTTGCTCTGTAGAGCTTGACTGCATGCTAGTGAGGCAGTTAAAGCCATTTAATTCATGTGTGTAGGACAAGGGACATATGAAAAAATTGCAGGACTCTGGCCCTCAAGGAATGCAGTTTGAGCCCACTGTCTTAGAGGGTATTTGTCTTGTATTTTCCTGACCCAAATGTAGAAACATATACAGGACGCAGAATGAAAGGGTAAGACAAGGATTTATTTTCAATAAACAATATGTAAACAGTGGTTCTGGTCTCTGGGTCAGTGGTGTCTGGAGGGAAGAGATATTGTCAGCACATCTTGGGAAGAGGAGGCCTGGCTTAGCGTAGAGGAGGGTGGCCGATCCTGGTGGGAGATTTTAGGTGAGGTCAGAGATTCCTGCTGGTTCTCCAGAGGAAGTGAGATCCGAACAATTGTTGTCAACCTTAGCCACCACCTGGCCGGCAGGAGGCAGCTGAGGCTGGAGGAGGACGGAGACAACCGTGGAAGTCCGTGAGTAATCTGGTAAACAGAAGGTTAGATGGTTCAAGAGCTGGTGTGGAAACCAACGGGGTTTCAACCTGGGAGGCACAGACAGACCAACGTAAGCAGAAGCAGGTAGACGGGAGGCACAGGAAGGTTTCTGTCTTGTGTCTACCAAGAAGACTGGTTGTCTGACAACCTGTCATATTCCCAGAAGGTAATCAGCACACCATCCTGAAAGCACTAGATTGTGGTTCTCACACGTCTCAGTTCGATTCTCCACCTCAAGTCTGAAGGTCGTTTCCCCATCGTGTGTTTGGACCCACTGTGGTGCATTGCCGGGTCTGTGTTACATCCTTGCTATTCCCTTACGACGCAACTCTGCTCGACTCTCATCTTCCTTCAGTGCTCCATCTTGGATTCCTCCCATTCAGCTCGATTCTTCCAGTAGAGTTTCGACCGTCCCAATCAGCAAATTAAAGGACAAGTTGAGAATGATGATGCCAATTTTCTGCGTTGATTTAAAAGTGTAGTTTGCCTGTCGTTGTATCTTAGCAATGGCAGCAGAGGAACAAAGCCATTGAGTCTGTGTTGGCCACGCTTCCAAATATTGAGCAACTAAAGTTGGAGCAAGAGGAAGACATTTTATTGCTGGCAAAGGCGTCCTTCAGCTCGGCAATTCTATCTTCACGATGGGGCATTGTCATTTACAGCACACACAATCAATTTCCGGCAAGCTTCTTAGTATAACTTCCTTCCCAGTTGAGATGGGACATTGCATACTTCATGGCCAAACATTACTGATTGAGTAAAACCAGATCCAAATGTTTCAAACTTCAACAGAGTCCACGCCTTCAGCAAGCTATCATTTCTCAGTACGCTCGGCCCCAAAACCTTTGAACGAAGAAAACTGACGAACAGTTTGCTTCATTCAAAGTGCCGTACATTGATGAAGATCTGAAATCATGTTGGCTCTCACAAAGTGACATCTCTCACAGTTGTTTGCCTAACAAAGAAGAGAACATTGGTATAAACACAAGGAGCTTGTACTTCTGTAGTTTTCACTACTCTCTGATTTCACACACCCTCCGTCTGCATTAGCAGTGTGGAACGAGAGCGAAGAAGAACTACCGACTCTTCCCCCGACGATGTAGAGGAGTTGGGAGGAGAAAAGATAGCAGGGAAGAATGTGTGTGTTAGTGTGCACAGCTGTTATTAAAAAGCAATGTCACAGCTCTTGGTTATAGTAGGGAGATAACTTGACTCCAAAGGTAGATGTTGCAGCAGGCGATTTGGAGGTGCTTAATGACCCAGGAGTTGAATGATTAATGTAGGGGTTTACACAATACTTCTCAAACTTCGGTGGCGAGCTCGAGCGGAAAGCCGGGGCGCCTCATACTTTAAGTGTCGCTGGCTCAAGGTCGGCCGAGCCTGCGACGGAGCCCGCAGAGACGACAGGGCTATTAGTGGCGCTTCCATCCGGGATATCCACACAGACACACCTTTGCATTAAGAGTGTGCTCACATAAACACAACACGTACGCAACAACATAGAAATCCTCACAGCTCTGTTCGCACACAAGGGACCTCCCCTGCTTTAGGAGGACTGCTGGGACTCCTGATACTTGCTCTGAGAAAGCAGAACCCTTGTTAGGCACTGAGAGTAAGGGGAAGATCGAGCACACCCACGAAAAGATTGAGCATCTTTCACACCTTGCATGGTTATTTATTCCCATAAAACATATCATATAATATAAAAAAACACCTATATCTTTACACACGGGACTCGTCTCCTATGTCCTAACAAGCTTCATCACTCTTAAAAACAGGGATGCAGCTCTACGTCGGCCCTTTGAAACTTGTACCCACATTTTGTTGTCATTTTGTCCCTTTCTACCATTACTTTGTAGACAATATGTTTTGAGCCAACATACAAGTTTTTCCACTTGTACTTACCGTAGTCTATGTTTACATCTTCCTTTGTTGGCTGTTTTGGTGAATAATGGAGGTAAGCATTCTTATAAAAGGGGCAGTATTATGTGTTTTCCAGACACATGACCATTTTACAGCACAGCGAGTAACTATGTTACCTTCAATTGTTATAAAAATGCTAGATATATGAAATAAGTCTTAAAATAAACTTGACTTTGTAATTTAGCTCCTTGAAATTGGGCCTTTGTCTCTTTAAGAAACTTTTGCTCTTTCTGAAAATCTGCTTTCAGGGAGTCATCACAACAACCCTTTAACAACATTTTTACCAGCGTTGCACTGAGAAGTTGCTCGATTGCTAATTGCTGCTGGCTAGTCTGAAGGGACTGAGTGAGGGAGGGCTGCTCTCTGAGGCGGAAGCTTGGAAACTGAAGCTCTAAGGAGGAGCTTTGTCCTTGAAGGCGAAGCTAGGTCCAACCAGGCGTTTTGCACAACTGAATGGTTGCCATGGGAGATGGAAGGATTTCTCAAACAAGCATGAAAGAATTGAGGCAACACTCCAGGTATGTTTTTGATGATAACATTACAATATAAAAACTAGAAATTTCGGAAGAAATTTGGACGGGGCCTGCCAAAGCGCCTGTCGGCTGAGAACCAGCGTTCGCCTCTGGCAAGAGCGCACCAAAGCAAGGCTCACGTGTTGAACGGAGCACAGCGCCATGCCTGGTGATAATATAAAAATAAATATTTTACACATTACTGTCCCTTTAAAAACACAGACACACTTTAACTGATGGAAGTAGCATGGATTATACACATACATGAACAAAAATAAGAAAATTGTTGATACGTTCTTGAAAATCTGAGGAAATCTTTTGAGACGCGACAACATGCAGAAAAGTTCAGGAGGCACAACGTATCCCTGTTGTACTTTCAATTAGGGCCTTTTGTTGTAGAATCACCCAACCCTGCCAAGAGAGATATGTCTTATGGAGGCCAAAGCCATGTCCTATTATGTCGAACATCATTTTTGGGGTCAGTCACAAATGGGGTGACACAAATCTTCGGAACTCAATTTGGTGTCCAAATAAGGACAGAAAATACATAAGTGCTTGTGTGTGCCACACTTCGCCTTGTGTGTTTGACCTTTGGTGTACTGCAGTGAATGAAGAAAAATCATTTCAAAACAGACTGCACCACTCCAGACTCCAAATTGTGAGCTGCAGTTTTTTTTTTTTTTTTTTTTTACTCATCCTCTTTTATGCAATGACTTCGTAGCAACAAATAAAATTGTAGAAATAAAGACATCGTCTTGTTCCATTTTGCATCAGTAAGAACGTACATTTCTACTCCAAACCGAAGCCTGTAATGTGTGGCGGCACCGCCTGCCGGGAGCGTTTTTAAAAGCTACCTGTTCCTTCTAAAGGACCGTCTCAACCGGGGAGCAGACCTCTCCTGTGCCAATCTTCCATTTCCCATAAACGAGTGTGGGAACCACGCGGGGTCTCTCAGCCCTGAGGAATCACTCCGCCAGCGCCGGAGAAATATTCCGTTCATTTAAATGCACACCGGTCTGCCGCCGCTAACACGATCTACTTGGGGGGAAAATTACAAAGCCCAATCAATGGAAATGTGTCCTACAAAGTTAAACAGCAGCTCGCCTGATAAACAACCACTTGTGTGTGTCGCGCAGCACCAGGAGCAATCTGGCAGCGCAAACTGCTTCAGATGGGCAGCACAGGGGAGTGAGGCATCATGGGCGGAAAATCATGAATATTTGTGGCCTTTTTCTTTTTTTTTTCTCCTGTGGAGAATGCGGCACTTGAGAGTTTGCCTCTCTGGCTCATGGAGCACTCGTGTTGCTCATTTGATTTGACACTACAAGTGGGTCATTTAGGCTTTTTGTTGCCGTATTTCTATGGCGAAGCGAAAGCGTTCAAAGCTTTTCCTGCCTTTTTTGGTAACAATGTTAATACTTGCATTTCCGTTGATGATAAAATTGCGCAACTTGACATTTTTTTTAAATAAATTTGCTCAATGGAAAAATACCAGTTTTGGCACTAGGGCATCCGTATATTATGTATATACATTTTATTTTATTTTATTTCCATTAAGTAATTTCTGTTAACTGCATCTGTTTCAAAGAAACCACAATACCTAACCATTGTATGGCATGTGTTAAATTGGGCTATGATAAGTGTGACACTGTGGTGTATATCTTTATGTTGGAAAATCAATAAAGTTCAAGTCCTAAAAAGTTTTGGCGATATGACGAGGTGTTGTTTCTCAGCCGTATTGAAATTAGTTTATTTCACAAAAATGCAGTGGAAACACTTTTTTTTTGCATCACAAGAGCCACATGATCAACAGCTGGATGTTATTACTGTCGCAAATCCTAGAGAATACAGAAAGTAGTTGATGGATGATGGTGCAGCATGTTTTTAATAACTTATTGTGTGAACAAACTTATTTGCGTGTGAATTCAATTGTGTTTGTTATTTAATGGAGATACCACAGTTGCTAAATTATGTTGGGGTTTTTTATAAAGGAAATGCAGCTGATGTCTTCTAATACTTATGACAATGCACATAATCCACATTACCACAATTCATGGCAGGGAAAACATGCAGAAATTAGCACAATGGCGAAATTTCATCCTTTGTCCTGAGACAAACAAGATCGATCAGAACCGGATGTTGCCACTGGCGTAAACCACAAACAAGAAGGCGGCAGGAAGTAGTAAGAGGATGACGGAGTGGCATGATTTTCAGTGGCGTATTGTGTGAACAAACGTATTCAAGTGTGATTTTAATTGTGCTTCTTATTTTAATGAAAATACCCCATTTGGGAAATTTGTGTTTTTTATACATTAGCAGAATATTGATAAAGTTTTGCACACATTTGTAATGGAAACGCAGCTACTGCCGTCTATTTCATTGAAAATCTGATATCTTATCCTTCTGCCCGAAATGACTTAAATTCGTTAAGATTCGATTCTGTCCAAAAAAAAAAAAAAAATCTATATACACACTTGCCCGTGTAAGATCATTTGTAAATAAGAGGAATGAAAGATGGTCGGTTACTTCACAGCAGGGCCGTGCAGAGACCTTTGGAGGGGCGGGGGCTCAAAGTTAAAAAGGGGCACACTGAACAAGATCTTAAAACACTGTACAACAACATGGCAACAACCCATATTAATCAAGAATTTAATTGGATCCTACTATATCACTGCCATCATATGCGGAGAATGCAAAGCAAATGTAGTCTATTTTCCCCAACAGGTATAATGTTGTTTCTGCTGCTGACAGTCCTGGAGGCTGAGCTGAT
>CAEGAE010042773.1:0-25461 GCA_903067095.1 Girardinus metallicus
GAATCCAGGACAGAGAGAAAGATGTGAAGCTGCTTCAACAGGAGGTGGAGGCCATCAATCACTCTGCTGATAAAACAGTGGAGGACAGTGAGAAGATCTTCACCCAGCTGATCTGTCTCCTCCAGAAAAGAAACTCTGAGGTGAAGCAGCAGATCAGATCCCAGCAAGAAACTGAAGTGAGTCGAGTCAAAGATGTTCAGGAGAAGCTGGAGCAGGAGATCACTGAGCTGAAGAGGAAAGACGCTGAGCTGGAGCAGCTCTCACACACAGAGGATCACAACCAGTTTCTCCTCAACTACCCCTCACTGCCAGCACTCAGTGAGTCTACACCCTCATCCAGCATCAAGATCCGTCCTCTGAGATACTTTGAAGATGTGACAGCAGCTGTGTTGGAGCTCAGAGACAAACTACAGAACGTCCTGAAAGACACAAGGGCAAACATCTCACTGATGGTCACTGAGGTGGATGTTCTACTGTCAGAACCAGAACCAAAGAGCAGAGCTGGGTTCTTAAAATATTCACGTGAAATCACACTGGATCCAAACACAGCTCACACTTTTCTGTTATTGTCAGAGAGGAACAGGAAGGTGACAAGGATGGATCAACCTCAGTCTTATTCTAATCATCCAGACAGATTCACTTATTGGGCTCAGATTCTGAGTAGAGAGAGTCTGACTGGACGATGTTACTGGGAGGTGGAGTGGACTGGGACATCAGTTTGTATATCAGTCACATACAAGAATATCAAAAGAGAAGGAAATGGGAGTGAATGTGGATTTGGACATAATGACAACTCTTGGTGTTTAGAGTGTCATCATCAAAACGGTTTTAAGTTTATTCACAACAAAATCTTGACCTCCATCTCAGGTCCAGTTTCCTCCAGAGTAGGAGTGTTCCTGGATCACACAGCAGGTCTTCTCTCCTTCTACAGAGTCTCTGAAACCATGACTCTCCTCCACAGAGTCCAGACCACATTCACTCAGCCGCTGCACACTGGATTCTTGGCTTGGTACAGTGGATCCGTTATAAAGTTCTGTAAACTAAATTAGATTTCCTCTCTTCTGTCAGATTGTTGATCAGGTTCCTGGTTCTGATGTTTCTGCTCTGCTCTTCTGTTCTTCTTTATTTTTAAATGTAGTTCTCTGTGTTCCAGGAGCCATGAAGGAAATCACTGCTGATGGTTTTATTTTTATATGACAGAAAAATATTTCTCCACATGGAAATCTAAACTTCTCTGGGCTTAAATATTTTAGCTTTAACGTTTGTATTAATGTAATTTGATGTCCTGTTCTTTCATTTTGGTTTTGTTTAATTCAGATAATATTAAAGTGAACTGAACTCATTTCTGATTTTCTTTATTTTGATCCATAGAAGAAACAGAAACTAAAACTTAGAACTGATGCTGTTTTCTTCTCAATTCTTCAGATTTATATCAGAATAAATGTCTGACGTTTTGACTCTGGATTCATTCAATAAAACATCTTGATTACTGAGAAATGTGGAAAGATTTGTGATTTTTGTCGTCTAAATTTCAAAAACATTTCCTTCAGAGCGTCTCGTGATGCTTGGTTTCACTCTGCTTCCAGCACTGCAGCGCAGAGAGTATAGAAATAATCTTTTATTACAGGAACCAATAAGTTAACCTGTCAATACAAACAATGTTAATCAATTAGTGACTTTATCCAAAGATAATTTGGCTCGTGATTTTTGTTCTAATTTAGTTTTTTACTTCCTATAATAACGTTAAAAGTCAGTCTAAACATGTGATCTCTGTATAGTTTGAGGTTTTTATCAAAGCTCTCATATGAATCAGATTGAGAGAATAAACTGAGTAAATATTTAACTCTTGATTGTAAATGAAGAGATAAAAGTTTCAGTTCCAGTTCTCTTTTTCCCCAAGCAGTAAAACTTGTTAAGCCTCCATGGTTCTCAACTTTGTTTACACAAACAAAATAAACTAAATACTTGATCCCTATGAAGTTTGAGCTGAAAACATTTATAAGGCTTGATATGGAAGCCAGAGCTTCAGAGGATAAACTGGGTTAATATTTAACCCTTGATTGTAAATGAAGAGACAAAGGTTTCACTTTCAGCTCTGCTTTTTACTCTGCAGGCAGTAAAAACTTAACTCTCCATCATCTATTTGTTCTTAAACAAAGCAGCTCCTCTCTGACCACAGACTTCCTTGTTTGTAGGTCTAAAAATGTATATATTTTTAGACCTATAGAAATCAAAATTTTAAGAATATGTGGGATACTCCTTACATGTTTGTCATGGTAGGAGAGAAATTAATTTTTGACTGGGGTAATATTTTGAAAGGTTCAGTTTTTTTTTATGACTATGTACCTCTAAATTCATTAGATTAAAGCAGTATACTATGTTATTGCGCAATAGCCAGCCCCACCCTAAACCTCTCAACTCCTATGGACTGACTTCTGACCAGCTCTCCATCTAACGGGTCCGGAAAATCTCTAAACTCTCGAGTCTTACTCCGAATCATCTGAATCATCTGAGTTTAATTCCATTACTAATCTTTCAATTCATCATTTTATTCATTCCTTTAATCATATGTCATTATTTCAACCTTTAATACTTATTCTTAATCACCAGTAAATCAAAACATTCATTTCATATTCTTCGACAAAACACAAGATTATATATTTCATAATCGCTGATAAATCATAAAACAAGATTACTTATTTCCCGCAGGAATTATGATGTGTTTTCTGTGTACCTGGAAAGATCTCACCAATTTATGCCAGTTTTCACAACAATTAATCATCAAGAAAGTGTAAAAATAACGTCACCCAGGTTGTTTGTTTGTTCCTCTTGAAAAACTCTAAATATACCTACAATTATTCCCATCTCCTTCAACCCTAATACAAGACAGATATGAAACTTACACCAGAGAATGTGTGTTAATTTGAGGAAAATGTTCTCACACATAACTGTATTTCTTTAAAACAGCAAGATATGTACCTTCTGTCTTTTCAACCAAAATATTGTCTTACTGATTTAAACCTCACATCAGTAACTCAGAGGACCTGCTGTTGTGTAGAAAATATGACAGCATTGTAATCCTTTCAGATAGCAGGGCATGCGTTTTGTGTTCTCATTCTTTAGTCGTCCTTTTTCTGCTACCTTCTAAACCTGCTGTAAACCTGAAGTCTATATAAGGATAGTTCTGTATGATGTCTTCCTTGAATGTGGGATGTGAAACATTTCTATTTATTTCAACCACTGAGTCTAGACTCTAGATTCTAGCCAGATATTAGTTTGTGTCAATAGATTACAGTTTGGACTTAGCACATTTTTTTTCTGCTGCTTTACAGACACTTTACTCCGAAGATCAGATTTGCTAACCGGTTTCTGGTGCGTTAGTTTAATCTATTTTAGTTTGAGGCTCAACCAATGGGGTTGAGCCTCAAACTTTTAGTTTGAGGCTCAAGTTTAGAAGGCAGCTGTAGGTCAAAGCTGTTATCGGTCTGCAGACTCTGGTGAGGTTCTCCTCTACTCTCCTCTGACTCGTTTCATTTAGCCAATCGCAGCTAAAGCTAAGTCCTTATTAGCCTCTTTTATTAAGAGCTAATTACACTTTGACAGCAGCCAGCTGTTTGCATCCTGCGCCTCCTGTCTGCTTAGTATGGATCTGTGTGTGTGTTTAGAAACAATGCAGTTTGTCTCTGGAGGGTGACCCGCGCCATAACATTGATGGAAACATGCTGTTGGTTTCAGGTTTACGCTCGTCTCCCCGTCGCTCTGTTTGCGTGTGTGGGTGTGTGTGTGTGTGCATGTATTTTTGTTTCCCCAAACATTTTGAGTCAGTCTGGGGAGTGAGACCCAGTGGATGACTCACTTTCTCCTCTTGGTTACGGCGCTTTGTGTTTGTATGTGCAAGACTCAGATCGTACACCTGACCTCCGACCCCGTCCACCACCTGTTTCCTTAACAGCACAAACATCAAACTTCTTCTTGCTTTGTTAATTAAAAAAAAAAAAAATCTAATGACGTAACGTCAGCGGTCAACAGGAAGAAAAAAACCCTCCCTCCCTGACCCGGAGAAGGCACTCTACCCTTTTCCGGCTCAAGACCATGGCCTCGGATTTGGAGGCACTGATCCCCATGCAGCAAATAGCAAAAACAACAGCAAGCAGAAATTGCTGCAAACTCGATCCACAAAGCAGAACTGCTCCAGACCACTAGGAGGAGTCAACCACCAAATCATATGGGAGCAGCAGACCCTCAGTAAAGACAGGATGTCATGATTTAATGTCCAGATGAAAGTTGGAGGGAGAAAGAAACTGCATGTCTTTTGCAATAATATGGAACAGAACCATATTACCATAGGTAAACTCCCTCTAGTGGCCTGGAGGACTCCTGTTTTGTAGCGTGAGTTTGTATTATTTCATGCCAGCTGTTCTTGCCATTTGCAGCTTTTTTCCCCTTTTGTTTTGAATTTCTGGGGCTGGAACATTTTTTATTGTTTGCACCGTTTTCCGTCACATTTTTTGTGTGTTTTGGAGTTTGCATCATCCTTTCTTCAGAGTGTTTCTACTTGTCAATATCTGGTTTTATCTAAATCATTGCAGCTATGGCTGCATGTCCATAGGGGTTGTCCTGCTGGAAAGTGAATCTCAAATCTTTGTCATCTTTAACAGGTTTTCTTCTTGGACTTCTTTGTATTTTCAAGCACACTTAAGAAAAAAAAAGAAGAAGAAAAAGGTTTGATATTTTTCATCACTCATCTCAGAAAGTGAAAATCTCTCCTTACACATGCGGTAGAATATTTCAAGCCTTTATGTTATGATCTTGGTTTTCAGATAAACACCCAAAATGTAGTGGAAATATAGAAAACTGTGAAAAAGTTGTACCATATTTGTAGAAAATTGAGTGAAAAGAAAAAGTGTGGTGGGAATAGTGTTGCTCCAGCAACAAGGAGAAATGTAGCCTTAAGAGAGTCATCAAGGAAAATCCATTCAAGAAATTAGTGGAGCTTAATGTCCAAAGGGTATAAATACTTGTATCATTTTAGGAATTTAGCAATTGAGACTTTTTGTCTGATTTTAGCACATCTCACTCGTCTCCTTTCAGCATCTAAAACCATGAAGATGATCAGGACTCCGTGGCTGTCAGCAGTCGGTAATGAAATGAGGGCCAAAAGAAGTTCAAAGTCAAAAAAAAAAAAAAAAAAGCTAACACTCTGCGGATTACATTTCCTCCTCCATAATTTTCTGTCTGAAAGTCAAAGTGTCTGCGAAGAAGGAAAGTTAATTCCATCGTAAATCTGAAGTATGACGCCTAAAACTTCTGGTTGTGTCGTACTGTGGCGTGTGGTCGGACCATTAGTCCAGATGAGGAACCTCAGGTGTTGACGGTGTCTCCTGTTGGCTCCTAAAGGGACCGTCCGCCTGGAGACTGGACAGGAGACAAGGGGACAGAGTCGTCACAGGCACGTGGCTGCGCTCTGTGTTACATAAATCTATACTTCTTTCATGGGCTCCATCAGGACGGAGATCTAAATCTAGGTTAACACGCACGGCTCACCGCTAAGAGCCCCGGGCAGCAGGAAAAGACGAAGAAAAGTTTCCTGTCGGAAGTTTATTTCCTATAAATCATCTGAGGGCCCTAGTGTTTGTAGTGGCTGTTGTAGACTTTGGACAAGAAGTGTTGAGCTTAGAGTTTGTTTTTGTTTTTTTTTTCAGCTCGGAGAAGGAACATATCTGAGGCTGAGAGCAAATAGTAATCCACACGGAAATAGAAACTCGGAACAAAACAAAAAAAAAAAACGGGGGATCCGCCGCGTTACGGGGAGCACGCGCTAAGCTTGGTTTGCTGCCTCATTGTTCGTTGGTGTCATTACATGTAGAGAGGAAGAGGAGGAGGAAGAGCAGAAGTGGTGCTGGACGGGCTCGTTGCCAGCAGCCAAAAAAAAAAAAAAACTGGGCTGAGGCTCAACTGAGCCACTTTGCACCGAAGCCTGTGTTGAATGAACGCTGGTATCGTAAACACAACATTATGGCGGCGGGCTGAGCGTCTACAGATGGTTAAGAGCATTAGGGAGATACCTGCCAAAGGGAGCGTTTCACCCCCCCTCCTGATTCAGCTGTTAGAATTCAGCAGAGGAACCTGTGGCATATGGCCCGGCAAATATTGACGGATATTTTAATTACTCTCTGCATAATCTAATAATGAATGACAAACATTAGTGTTTCACCTTTACCGCAGCACAGCTTTACACAATCACCTTCTAATGACGACTTATTTTATTACAGTCAAAGGTGCGACGACTCTGTCCGACTTTCACGCCATGTTTTTTTTAACATGACATATGGCGCCATGAGTAAAGTTAGAGAAAAGTAAATAAAGCAATTTTTGGGTTACTTAGCCTGCCCTGTGAAAAACTGGGGGTTCATATTTTCAACATGTTATTCACTGATTTAGAAATGTCACAGCTTCAGGTTTAATATTCAAATAGTTAGCAAACTATATATTTAGCTAAATCTTTAGTTTTTAGCTAAATATTTAGCAAGCTAATAGCTAAATATTTAACTACATGATTAGCTAGTTAGCACTTAGTTGTGTTTAGTTAGCTAATGTAACACTTACAAAGTGATTACTACGGAGCCCTCCAGGGGACATGGGAATTTTTTTTCTTTTGCGTTCCCTTGCAAAAAGTTTTGTGTTCCCTCTCAATAATCTACTGATCAGTTATGCGGCACAATTGAATACTGTAAGCCCTTCTGACGGTGTCCGCTGTACTTTCTGCCTTAATACAAGGTTATGTATGTTAATATCTCCTTGTGAAATATCTGACATTTTATATCTTTATCTTTAGAATGGAAAGGCACCACAAACCTATGATGTAAACAGAAACTTTCCGTAAGTAGGAAGGAAATAACAATACATCCAAACTATTTGGACTAGTTCTAAGTAATTATCGAAGGGTACTAAGTCATCTGACAGTTTTGATTGTGTCTCTGTTGTGTTCGTAGTCTGAATGGTTTGAAGGGCTGCTTTCAGTGCCGCTCCATTTTAGCCTTAACAGACATAAACATGCAGTAAATAAATCCATTTTCAATCAGTTTTTTGCACCAAAGAGTTAATAATAATAAACACGTTTTCACTGAGGCTCTGTAAGAACCATATGAATGAAATAAGTAATTATTGATATGACAGGAGCACGTGGCTCCTGTCATATCACCTGGGTGGTGGGCGTGTCGATGTGGGCATGACCGTCATCAAGTATGAATGGGAAGGTGACTGGCGTGCTGCTGGCTTTGTGTGTCTGAGGAAGCGGGTGATCGGCGCGGTCAGTCCTCACAAAGGTTGGAGCATGATAATCACAATGGAATAAATAAATAATTGTGACAGAACAAAGAAGTGGTTAGGAGTTGATTGATACACGGACAGATGTTAACCCAGTGCGGCCCTCTACCACCATTAGTTTGCCGTGTTTTAGTAAAACGTATTTATTATTATTAAGTCTTTGGTGCAAAAAACTGATTGAAAGTCGATTTATTCACTGCATGTTTATGTCTGTTAAGGTTGAGATGGAACTGAACATGAAAACAGCCCTTTAAACCATTCAGACAACCAGCACAACAGACACAATCAAAACTGTCAGATGACTTGTTACCTCACAATAATAACTCAGAAATAGTCCAAATTAGGATGTGTTCTTATGTCCTTCCTACTTACGGAAAGTTTCTGTTTATATCATAGGTTTGTGGTGCCTTTCTATCCTAAAGAAAAAGATATAAAACTTCAGACATTTCCCAAAGAGATATTAACATTCATGGGAAAACCTTACAATAACCTTGTATTAAGGCAGAAAGTACAGCGGCCATCGTAAGAAAGGCTTACAGTATTCAATTATGCCGCATGAACTGATCAGTACAGTATTGCGAGGGAACGCAAAAGGTTTAGCGTTCCCTCAGTAGGTTATGGAGGGCTTCGTAATCTATGGAGCCCTCCATGTCCCCTGGACGGCTCCATAGATTACAGTAACTAGAACACACAATAAGACCAGGGCGAGGTAGTGAAATGTGTCTGTGTATTAATGACCACAGACCAGAAAATAAGTGTAAACTGCCGGCTCATTATTTGTTGAAAAGATAAAACAATATTACAGTTGACATACATTTAACACATAATTCTGTCCAAAATAGTTTCCCTGTTTCTTTCAGAATATTTTATTTAATCTGTTTTGAAATTTAAACCTAATGTTAGGTATTATAGGATACTATGTATGTAACCCAGGTTATATTTCTATTTAAACTCAAGTCAATACTGCTAATCTATTTTGATTTACAGTTTGTTATCTTTTAAGTCTATTTTAGTTACATTGTATTTTTTTTAAAAAGGTTAAGTTTTTAATTTCCTGTTTTAACCATTTATTGTTTCTATTTTGAATATTGAATGTGGTCTGAGGGAAAAAAAACAACTAAATACAACAAATAAAACAAAACAATTCAGCTAAAGACTGAATAACCTGTGCTTCAATTTAACGTCTTTTCTCTCTGATGATCCTGAAGGCTTAATCCCGTTTCTTTGAATCCACTGCTATTTCAGCAGCAAGGCGGGTCAGACCAGTTAGGATGATTCACAACGTCCAGCAGAGGGCGTAGCTCCTGCTAGACGGAAGTCAAAGGGCTCCTGGGTTACGGCTGCCATCTTGTTTCTCAGTCGACTCGGAATTTCCCGGTCCAGTTTTCCAGCAGAACCTTGACGGCCAGGTGTAATAACCAACAAAGCATAACAAAAATTCGTTTAGCTTTGTTTCGTACTCGTTTCTTATTTTTCCTCTCTTTCACAGTACAACTCACTTTCTTTTTCGTTTTCTTCTGCTTCTGCTTCTAGCGCCAGGGAACATAACAACCTGATTGGCTGGAGTTAGTCACATGGGCTACACAGCAACGTGACCATTCAGAATAAGAGATTTTACTCACGCTTAACCATTTTAATTGGTGGCAAAATAAAACGCTGCTTTATACATTTTTTTAAACTGAATAAAATATAGATAGTACAACATTCCTAATGTTTATAATTATTTTGTATTTTTAACCACTTTAAAACCTATTTATTCTCCTTTATTTATTTATTGCCTATGTATCCATTTTATAGCTATTTTAGGAAAAGGCTTATATTCAGTGAGGGCTATGTTAACCAGGGTTACACCAAAACAGCTAAATGTTTAGCTAGTTTCTAAACATTTAGCTAAACAGTTCAGATTGTTACTATATAGTCACAATCTCCTTGCACAATGCTTTAGTTTGTACAACGGTGTGCGGTGCTGCTGAGGTTTGCTTCAGATTACTGTTGCATTAGGTGCTTCTAAGGGCTCATGTCTGGTTGGTTTTCAGTCCACTGCTGCCCCAGTTTTAGGTTTTGTGAAACCTTTGCATAGTGTACAAGTTGTCTTAGGGTGTATTTGTTGCGCAGACCTATTCTACGGGTTCATATGTGGGTGCATAAACACACACACATTAGTGTGCCACTCTGCAACATTTGTCAGCAGGTGAAAGAAATCTGGTCCAGTCAGCAGCGCCCTCAACTCAGGTAATATAAGGAATCCACCAAACATTTGGCTGGTTTTGCAACAGAGCCTCCAAAGCAGCATTTCATGGGAAAAGGACTTGGATTAAACAAGGGCTACCGGTAAGCCGGTCACTGGACTCGGTTGAAATTTGCGTTTGATAAAAAGAAATGCAGAATTTATTGAAGGAACAGTTTACACTTCTAGTTCTTTTACCGTTTGGCTCTATTAAACGCATATTTAAGATATTTAATGTAAAAAATGTATGTGCTGAGGAAAAGAAAAATGTAATTCTAAAATGTTTGGATTTGTTTGATTCAACCAAACACAGAATCCAATAATTTAATGCTTGAATTCATGGTTAAAATTGTGAACGAAATGTATGTCTACGGTTAAAAATGGAATTGGTCATTAAGATAAATTATTAACTTTAAACCAAATGTTAAAAAATGTATGTGTTTTGTAGGTTTTTCACCTCTTCATTGATTCACACTGACTGGTGAAAATAAAGATTGAGTGAAATCCCGAAGTCTCTTCAAGTCCTACTTTTCATGTGTGGGAAGCCATGAAATTATAGAACACTTGACAGTATTTCTTTAATGAGCTTTTGACTTTTTTAAAAATGTATATATACTCATACATGAAAGCCCTTATGTGGATGAATGTAGACTCATTTCTTACAATTACTTTGTATAGTGTGTGTCTTACTGCGTCTGCTTTGTTTGTTCTGTGTACTATAAAGAAATCTTATGCATAAGATTGGAGGCCGGTAAAGGAACTGAGCTCAGAGTCAGACACACAAACGTGTTTCTCTACCTTTACAAGGACTTTGCGTTCATTTCTACAGGCTAACTGTGACCCTAACGACATACCTAACATTAATCCTGACCTAAAAATGACACTTCTCATGGAAACCAGGGTTTTGGGCCCCAAAACATGGTATGTATTAAGAAAATCAACCTTACAATGTAACAAATACAAGACCACACACAGGTCTTGGCAGAGTGTACTTCACACTTTTGCCTAAGAGACACGGAGATTGGAGGAGGTGGTGGGTGGATTCACGGCGTGTTGCCACATCAGTCTCCTCCAGCGGGCCAGTAGAGTTCAGAGGAGGCATGTGAAACAGAACAGTTAGACTTCAGCATCCAACAACTTATATGTATGGAGTGAGCAGCTTGGAAAACTGTGAACAATGCAGCTTTGAGCTGACATGTTTGGTTGAGGCACAACTTCTTGTCTAGGTGGACAGGCCGGGTGTGTATATTGTTCTTCTATGATTGCATGAAATTCCCCTGTAATTGTGCTTGGTCTTCGAGATGGTTCCAGGGGCCGATGCCGAGAACATCTGAGAGCATTCAGTGCAAACTGTTGGAGAGCAGCCTGGAAACTTGGGCAGGGAAGTCTGAGGGCTTGGACAGCAGATTGGAGTCTTCACCTGTGAGTTCATGTAGGTATTGGAGTGTTTCACTGAATCCACGCAGTGAAATTCAGCTCAGCTGATGTCCTGAGCAAAAAACGTCAACCACACGCGTGTTTCCATACTCCGCTATCTGGGAACCTGCATGTGGATTGGATCCGCCTTCGCAGGTTGGCAGTGGTCTGGAATGCTGCGACTGAAGGCTGCTCCCGTGGGGGTGGGGGTGCCTTACACACTTCCAGGTTTGGTTGACCACTTGGTGGTGCTGCTTGCCAGCCTTTAAAATAAAAATGACTGTAATAAAGGTGCTAAAAACTGGGTGAAATCAGACACCACCTCTGGGAGTTACACCAAATTCCTGTTTAATAGTGAAGGTTTGCAGAGAGGACGACGACACAAAAAACTTCCTGTTAGGTTCCAATAATTGCATAGTGGTTAATCTTTTATAAAAATATTGGTTTAGGTACATCTAATAAGGCTCTTGGCATAATTTTCCACACCAGTCTCATTTCACAGATTTAGTCCCATCAACTCTGACCCAGTTCCAAGGCCATGTTGAAGAAACGTCTCCATAACGTGATACAGCCACCACCATGTTTTACCTTTGGGACGATATGCTTAAGGCAGTGGTTTCAAACTTCAGTTCTCAACAGCTGGTATCCACCAACTTGGATGTCCGTTTCAGCACACCTGACTCCAGTATTAGCTCAGAGCTCTGTAGAGCTTTACTGCCTGCTGGTGAGGCAGCTTCACCATTTCTTTAGAACAGAGTTTCCCAACCATGGTCCTCGAGGCACATTGCTCTGCATGTTTTAGACATTTCTCTGCTTTAATACGCCTGATTCAGCTGATTGGAGTTCAGCAAACACTTGCCAATTGAAGTCACCTGTGCTAAAGCAAGGTAACACCTAAAACATGCAGGGCAGTGAGCCTCAAGGACCAGGGTTGGGAAACCCTGCTTTACAACAAGGCATGTATCTAAAGGTTCCAGCCCTTCAGGAATGTGGTTCGAGTCCACTACTTCACAGTGACGTACAGCTTTGGTTATCTACCAAACTATCTCCTTCTAGATGTTTGGCGTGTTCTCTGTGTGAATGAGACTTCTTTATGAAATTGTTTTCATCTCGCTCCTGTTCCACAAAGACCGGATTATTGCAGTTCCTAAAGTTCCCACAGATATTTCAGCTTTATCCTTTCGTATTCCATGAAGCACAGTGGCCTTTGTGAGGGGAGTAGCAGTCCTCAGAGGAGCTTACTATTGAAAGCGAATTACCCAAGTAATCTGGTGTAGTTATAATCATAGCCACAAGGAGGAGACAAAGGCCCAGCAGTCCTCATCAGGTGTCAGCTGGCTCTGGATGTTTCTGCTTTGTGCTGCTCACTGTAAGAGGGCTGTGTGCTGTGCAGTCAGAAGCACCAGAAACGGATCAACTTCCAAGTATGGCAACTCAAATTTGATATCGCTGTGGTAAAGTGAAATAATCTACAGCTGGTTTAGAATTAGCTAGAGGAGGGGAAGACTGAGCAAATCATTGTTGGACTTAGCAAGATGAGCAACATGACTTCTTACTTCAAGTTTTGAAAGGTTGTAGGCTGTTTATCAAACAACGGAGAATTAGCCATATGAAAAACAGAAACGTGCTCATAGACAAATGATTAAAAAGTGTAATCAAACCCAGACGGAAAAAGTTTTGGCCACAACTCCACCCGACTGAGTGGAAGTACTTTATACCCAACAATAAGACGCAACACAGACTGCACTGATAGCAAACTTCATCTCTTTATTTCTGTATTGGTTGGTTCTCATCTCAAACAGTGTTGAAAATCCACAACAGGATGTGTATAAACTGTACATGGAGCAAGGCACTATCCACTGAAGTCACAGTCAGGCTGCCTTCTGGAATCAAAGCTCATGTTCTCTGGGATGAAAATGCTGCGTTCAAAGCCGCTTCGTCTGGTTAGTAGAAGGTGACCTTAACTTACACACATCTGACACAAAGATTTGTAGCAATAATGTACATTTTATTTTTTTTTTTATATCTAAAGTTATTTTTTTTTTCATAATTCCTCTGTGGTTTTAATATAAATATATATATTTTGTAATGCACAAACATCCATATCTAGCAGAGGGTCTGAAGCGGAATGTGTCCAACAGGCTGACAGACCTGCCTCCACTCCAACAGATGGCTGTAAGGCTGCCAGTGGAAGGACCCAGGCTGCCTTCCATATGCTACATATGTACAATCATTAACAGTGTCATCATAAAGGAGCACTATTAACACAGAGACCCCTCATCACACCCACCGGGGCGCAGAGAGGATGGAGATCAGCGGTGTGAGAGGCTGACACGCCTCTCCTCCGCATCGCCGCGGTTACACTTCGGCTCGGGAGGAGCTGCTCCCGAGCGTCTGCTGCGTGCGCGTAGAAACAACGATGGGGGGGGAAAAAAAACAAAAAAAACAAAGGCTGAACGTCACCCCTCAGAAGAGTCCTTTGGATTTCTTCAGGTTGACCTGCTTCCACCCGGGCAGAGCGCCGAACTCCTCCCTGCTCATGTCCAGGGCTCTCTGTGGGAGAGACACCGGCAGTCAGCCACAACTCACAGGCCGAGTCCACAAACTCATGCATCTGCGGTTTCAAACTCAAACGTCCCTTATTGTTACCTGGTTAAAAAAAAAAAAATAATAAAAATAAAAAATGAGCACATGGCTCCAAAATTCAGTCCAAATGCTGGTGAGCAGCATGCAAATGAAACGCGCCGTTAGAGATGTTAGGAAGTAGAGTAGAAACCGGAGAACCTACTAAGATAATATATATATATATATGTGTTTTAAATTTATACTTTATTGGTTTACTTATTTATTCTTTGGTCTGTTTTATTTTGTTGTCTATTTCCTTCCTCTTTCCCACTTTTAACCAAAATATGGCTGACACTAAACTACTCAAGACAATAAAATAAAAATTCATTAGTTGAACATTAAAAAAAATTAAAAGTATCCTGATGCACATATGTTAGGCAATCCCATGTTTGTTGCGACACTACTTGGTTATGTTTTGTCTCCGTCCTAAATAAAATCCATTTTAATGCTTATTTTTTATTGCTCATTATCTCCTCTAGTTAGTCATTTGTCATTTTGTAGCTCAATGTCTGTTGAGCTACAAAATGTTTGTTTTGTATGCACTCACTGATGATTTAATTAAAATGAAAACAACAACCAAACGAGATGTTAGGAAGTAGAAATGCTAACGACACGGAGCCAGTCCGTCTTCCCATGCTAACACCAGTTGGACTCACCTTCCCATAAGCCCCTGCACCCTGGAGAAGTGGAATAGATGAGCTCAAAGAGGCACAAGATGGACAGTTCCATTTATCTCCAGAAATCTTTGAAAGACTTTTTTAAATAACAGAATAAATTAACCTACAATGGTTTAGTAAAGGAGTAGAATTGAAACGATTCATCAAATTAATCACAATTTGATGAACTAATTGAAATAATTAACTCATTTAGTAATTGATTAATTATTAAGCAGAGTGTGCTGCCTCGAAAAATTCCAAATTGCTGAAAGAACAACGTCTAGAGGATAACATGGTCTGTTTGTAAGAACAAAATGGAAGCAGGAAAGGTTGGAATGAGGACGTGAATAAAGCTGGAGGCGTTTTCAGTTCAGAATTATTGTGACATTTGTCCGTCACATAAAACCTAATTAAAACACTCAAGTTGTGCTTGTAATGAGAGATAATCTAAAACGGTTTCATCCGTTTTTGGAAATCTATAATTTTGTTTGATGACCAGAAATGTTGCAAAAAGCAATAGATCAATTAATCGCATGATCAATTAACATGAGCGCAATCATTTCCATTTTCATGAGTTATTGTTTTTCTCTTTTCTCTCCCTCTACCAAAAACTGGATGATAAAAGTCTTCAGCCTGGTGCTTTGGTCTCAACTAGACTCTTTTTCTCAAGGACGATTATGTTTATAGAGATTTCATAATTCGTTTTATTTATTTTGGATATTTAAATTGCTTTCCAGTTCCAGTGTTGAATTTTCACTAGAACTTAAAGTTTATTCATCTATAAGAAGGAAATCTTGCATTATTAACACATTACAGTTATATCACTTGAAAATAGTCTCAAAGCAACATCACAATAACTTCTGGGACAATTTATCATCCAGTAAAATTTGCTGACAGACCCAGTGACGACTGTTATTTACAGGACGAAGTCGAATGTTTCGGTCTGGTGTCTAAAACCCGTCGGTCTTCAGTTTCACCAGCCCTTGTGTTGGTTTTGAAGATATTAAAGTTGAGTCAGGCTTCACATCTAATATCTGACAAAACGATTTGGGAGCAGAATTCCGGTTCTCACCTCAAAGTCTTCATCAGTCAGGTAGACTTCCAGGTGCAGCGGGTCGACGCCGTCGGGCAGCGGCCGGGCCAGGACCTCAGCCAGCGGGTAGCTGGTCTTACACAGGCGGGCCAACACGTCTTCCACCAGGATGATCTGGTTACACACCTCAGCTTCCTGAGAACAGGACACACGCAGTTCAGGAACAGGTGAAGCGTATCGCTGTGGAGGCTGTGGAGAAGCATCCCACCCTCTCTGTGATCTCAGACACGTCCTCCCGGTGCTCCCAGCAGGGGAACATGTTGGTGAAGGTGAGCGGCTCCAGACCGGCGTGGATCAGGTAGCCTTTCGGAGGCTTTTTCTCGTTCTTCCCTGGGGAAACAAAGGCAGCCTGTTCCAGAACGCTTCCTCACTCGAGCTGCGTTTCCATTGGCCATAAAATTTTGCAAAATGAAGTTATGAAGATAAGTTTGCTTAATGGAAACGGTGCAATTTCGGAACAAAAAAAAAAAAAAAACCCTCATGTTTGAGAAAACGTTTTTGCGCTTGGGTGAGGTGATTTTTCAGCTGCATCAAAATGCGATCCAACAACAGGATGATACTACTGGTGGAAAAGAAGAAGAAGTCAGCAGGAAGTGATAGGAGGACGGCGTTTCAATGATTTACTGTGTAAAAATTATTCGCATTTCTTATGTAACGGAAACACCTGCAACTGCAAAATTTTGTTTTTTTTTTTCAACATTAGTGGAACACTGACAAGGTTTTGTGCACGTGTGGAATGCAAGCGCAGCTTCCTATGAATACCTCTGCAGTACTGCAGCACCGTCTCCATGGCGCTCTTTCTGTCCGAGTCCCAGCGGATTCGGGCCGACCCGGTGCTCTCGCTGTCCTGAGGCCACCAGCCCTGCCACAGGTACACCTCGTGGTGGTTGTCCACCAGGAACAGGGCTGAACGAGAGATGCATTTAGGATCAGACGAGTCGGGATTGTTGGACAGCTTTACTTTGAAAAGTTAGCTACCAGCCAGCGGTCAGACGTAGACACAAATCCTCACCACAGAAGCTGAGTGAGAATCTTTGAGCAGCCAGAGCTCCAGGCTGCGTTTACCTGGCTGCGAGGCTCCATAGAGATCCTCCTGAAGGAACGGCATGGAGTTGACCTGCTCCGGGTCTCTGGCTGGGTACAGAAACTCCACGGCTGTAAACTCTCCAGAGCTGCTGCTCAGCTGGTACAGGCGAGGCGTGAAGTTAAACCTGCCGGGATCTGAGCAGCAAAGGTTCATATTAAAGGGGCAGTTTTCTGTGTTTCCACATAACATCTTTTCACGGCACAATCAAGGAACTGTTACCTTCAGTGGTTACAAAAATGGCACATATATCAAATATGGCTTAAAAAAAATTTGACATTGTAACAACGCCTTGAAATTAGACGTCTATCTCTTTAAGAAACTCCACCTTCAGGAAGTCATCACAACATGGCTCCTTTATTAACTTTCACTATTAGGTTCCCACAGCAGAATAAAATGAAAACTACCAGTAGAACAACCTTTCAAGTCATCAAGTTGGAGACTATTTAATTTGTGTTTTTCTTCATTTTCCATATACATCAACACATCACAAAAGAAAACATGTCTATCCTCTTTTGATGGTTTCATACAGCTATTGAACCAGAGAGCACGTTATCGCTTTATGCTTAATAAACAAAAACTAAATTGAAATTGTCTCCCTGTGTGACACATGCAGGATCCCCCAACTTCCCCAATATTTCAAGTTTTCTTCTGTCCTAAATTTCATCCAAGGTGGCATTAAAAGAGTCTTAAATGTTTGACTTGTGAAGTGTTGATGCTGCCACTATCTTTACATCGCTGCTTCAGCTGAAATCTACAGATTTCAGCAAAAGAAATGTACGTCTGTCCTCTTTTGGCAAATGATTGATGATTTTCTTTGTTTTAAAGACTAAAAATGCGTTTTAAAAAAGTGGCGGCTCTTTCAAAATGACAACTTTACTATAGTAGATTAGAAATTGTCTTGTTTCCCCAAAGATGATGTAATAATTGTGGCCTTAATGGAGCCTTATTTAGCTGGAATGAGGGCCAAAATGGCTCTTTGGACTCCTGGGATAGACTGGAGCCTCATGAATACAGAGACTTTTTACCACAGAACAAGGCTGAGAGCTGACTGATTAATATTTTAATTTATGGGTTCTTTCTTAGCAACCAGAGCAGCAAAGAGGACCTAAACAGCTCAATAGCTCCACCTGCTGACCAAGAGTGGAGACAGTGTAACAACATGAGATGCTTCAGCTGGATTCAGGTCAGCCTTTGGTTGTTGGCTTCACTGTTTAAAATAAATCATGTAAATTTGGTGAACCTTACACTGACACAAATATGAAGAGGTTAAGTTCTTCCTGGATTATGCCATAATTGTGCAGCTGCTGTGGCTGATGAAACCAGGTATGAACTTTTGGTTATAAGCAGTAAACTGATCAGCTACAGAATCATACGCACACAGGGAAGTAGGGTTTTGGCAGCATCATGATCTGGGATTGCTTTTCTTGAGCTGGAGCTTAATGTTTGAGAAAATTGGATGAAATCACCAACAATTCCAAACAGCTAAATCTGCCCCAAAACCTTCAGGTGTCTGTCTTGTTTTGAAGGTCCCACTTCCATCTTTAGCTTCCTAGCAAAGGAAAGCAAAAGTATATTTTTGGAAGGATTTAGTCCTGACCTAATCCTAATCGGATAAAATACTCAGGGCTTCCTAAATAGGTCTGTGGTCGAGACAGTCTCACAGAGATGTGGACAAGTTTTGCCAGGAGGAGAGAAAATATTGAGTAAAGATGTGAACGACTTCTGCCAAGGAAGATTAAATGACTGAAAATGTGTTTTAACAAAGTTGGTTTGGTCATAGTTTAAAAAAAAAGTGCTTTTTACCTAAATGGCCTTTAATGGTAATATTTCAAATACAGTGCCGTTATGCGACTCTTTTTAGCGGTTAGACCTGTTGACTCACCGTGAAGCATGCAGTCATAGGCCTTCCTGTCCCTTCTGCCCAGGGCTTCCCAGAACCCTGCCGGCTCTGCTTCTTCGTCACATTCCCATATGGTCACTCTGCTGCTGCTGTGCAGCCCGGTTTCCAGAGGACAACTGCACAAGAAAGACAAGCAAACAAACAAAAAATAAAAAAATGCAGGTTACACTACCAGACCTGTTCATATTTCAACAACAACTTTTCAGGAAAAATGTCCTCAGGAAAGCAGAATTTCCACTCACTGTTCTTTGAGTCTGTTGGCGGCGACGCGTGCCACCTCCCGAGTGTGTGTCTGGGATTTGCAGCCGTGCCACAAGTAAATGAGGGCCTGGCTGACACCCAGCAGAACCATGGAGACTCTGGAGCGCAGACTGCTGCAGTGGCAGGCCACCTCCAGCAGGTGGCCTTCCACCTCCACCTCACCCCGCACGCAATAAAGACGCCAATCATCTGTGAACAGGAGGCAGTCACTGCTATGACACCAAATGACTACACGACAGAATATGAAAGGAAAAACAGAGCTTGTAATATTAGAAAAATGAAAAGGTCTGACCATATCACTAATCAGGCCTTACTTTGTGAACTTTCCTCCTCCTCTTCTCTTTTCCCTGAGTGGACAATCATTCCCCCTTTGAAACACTGAAGGAAACATGGCGGCTCCTTCCCCTGCAGGACCTGAACCTGGAGGAAAATCAAGGTGAACATTAGTGTGAAGCTAAAATGACCATGTTCACACAGCGTTTCACTGTGAGCACAGTGTGAACCAGAAAACACACTGACTGACCTGCGCTCCCCGCTCCTCGTCCAGCTCCACCGTCATGAGCGCCGACGTTCCCTTCTCGTTGACGGTGGAGTTGCGGCCCTGCCAGAAGAAGTAGCAGCACTTCTCCTTCCCAGCGCCGGCGGTCTTCTGCTGCTCTGGATTCTGTCTCTTCCCAACTGATGAGAAAGTGTAGGAACCACTTTAATCTGAGATCTTACATTTAGAGCACGAATTCAGATTTAAAGGGGCAGTGTCGTGTTCTCCAGGTAGACGAAGCCATTTTACAGCACAGTCAAGTAACTGTTACCTTCAGTTGTTATAAAAATGCTACATATATGAAATGACTTTAAATAAATTTGACTTTGTAATTGAAAACCTTGAAATTGGGTCTCTGTCTCTTTAAGGAACTCCAGTTCTTTCTGAAACTCTGCATTCAGGAAGTCATCACACCATGGCTCCTCTATTAACCCTTTAACAACATCTTAACCAGCGCTGCACTGAGAAGTGGCTCATATGAGCGCAGCAGATGTACAGTTCCATCAGGTGTTTGCCAATTGCTGCTGGCTAGTCTGAAGGAGCTCAGTAGAAGACTCACAGGGAAGGGCTGCTCTGTGAGGCGGAAGCTTGGAAACTGCAGCTCAGAGGAGGAGCTTTGTCCTCGAAGCTGGGCCTAGGTTCAAGTAAACAGTTGAATGGTTGCCATGGGAGATTACAGGATTTCTGAACCATGAATGAAAGAACCAAGGCAGCACTCCAGGTATTTTTAATGAGGGAAAAACATCATAACAAAACGTAAAACTCAAAAACAGAAAATTTTACATAACAGTGCCCCTTTAAATAGTTTCTAATCCATGATGGCAGCACTGACCTGCAGTGCTGACCATGTATTTCCACTTGACCACGTAGGTGTCGCCGTCGTGGAACTGGCCGATGCTCTGACGGGGCAAACGGCTGTAGTCAAACTCCAGGATGTGCCACACCTCCACTGCCAGAGTGCTGATCTCGTAGCTCCGCCAGTCCTCAGCCTCCACCAAGCCGTAGCCCCGCCCCACATTGAACCCGTCCAAAACGGTGCAGACCGCCGCTTGATGGAGAGGAAGCATCAAGGACGCGTTGAACGCACGAGGGTGATCTGAAGTAGGCTGTTCCTGGGAAAGATGCAGGAAAAGGTGAGAAGACGGAGTGTGTATGCAGGCTTGCTGTTGATCAGGGGTGCTCAAGTCCAGTCCTCGAGAGCTACCATCCTGCAACTTTTAGAAGCATCCTTACTCCAACAGACTGGGAACAGCTCTAAACGGGCCTGCTAATGATCAGGCCCGTTGATACATGATACGGGTGTATCAAATGATACACCCGTATCATTTGATACGGGTGTGTTGGAGCAGGGATGCTTCTGAAAGTTGCAGGATGGTAGCTCTCGAGGACTGGACTTGAGCACCCCTGCTGTTGATGAACAGAACATGAAATGCTCTGAAAGGGATAGATACCTTGTGATCCGCAATGTCGTCGTTTGTTGTGGTGGGACTGGGCGTCTTCCTGGAGTCACTCCAGTCCTGAAACTTCTCCTTGAACAGGGTGGTCTCATTGTGTTGAGTCAGGCGGCCAAACACTGCCCAGTCGGGTCGGCCCTGGCCTTTTCTACACACATAGATAATGACAAGGCCCAGATTTTAGTTAGTTAATATTAAGCTTTTTAAAACTTCTGACAATTTTTTTTTTACATTACATCCACAAACTTTAATGTGTCTCATTGGAAATTTGAATCTGAAATACAGCACATTTGTAAAACATAAGAAGGAAAATGATTTATAGTTCACAATATTTTAGCAATAAAAATCTAATAAATGTGGCATCCATTTGTATTCCGTCCCCAAGAGTCAATACTACAGCCAGCATCTCTGCGCCGTTACATCCGTCCATACAGAATCAAATCTTTTGGTTTATGTCTTCACCCTCTTTGGACATGTAGAGTCAAATTAGCTTCAGCTCATTCATGTTGGATCATCTGATTCTCAGTTGGATTTAGTTTGACCTGCCTTCATCTAAAGCATTCTACTTTCTGCTCTGTAGGCGGTAGCTCGGCTGGGCTCCCCAAATGGTTGCCATGGGATAGCCAAGGATCCGTCAAGCATGCATTAATGGATCAAAGCAACAGGACCATGTATGTGTTTACCCATGTAATAATATTATATCGTGATATAAAGCTCCAAGAAGTCAATTTTGCATAACATCTTGAAACAGTGAGTGGTGTACAGGAAATGGTGTACAGGTTCGGAAATGTTAAAGTGTGTTTCCCTACTTTGGGATGAGTGGGTTACACTCTCCTGGGTCCAGTGGGTTGATGTCACAGTTTGTGTAGTCGAAGGTGCCGTTCCAGAGATGCTTGGCCAGCTGGAAAGCAACCTTCCTCTGCGCCAGAGTCACTTCCTTCCCATGCCAGATATACATCTCACTGCCAAAGTCAAACACCAAAACCTGCACAATAATCAGAAGAACAGACAGGATGAGGTCTGCATTACGACCCTAAAACTGAAGCTCCTCACTTGAGACCCTGTCTGAATTAATACTATATTTGATCTGATTCTAAGGGTCATCTAACCTCTTTGGGGTTGAGGAGTGTACAGCGGGGCATTCTGGCCCAGAAATCGTCGTCTGGGACGAGCTTGTCACCCATCAGGCGGTAGATGCAGTTTGTCTCCACAATGGCGGCTTCATACAGCTCGTCTTCATCTGGAGTTCCTGCTGCTACAAGAACAAATGGAGGGATTCGGCTGGCGTGTCATCAATGAGTGTCCTTCTGGACAAACTTATGTTATGTTTGCCTAATGATTGACACGTGTACATTCCGCGCAGAAAAATAGACGTGGAATCAGGCCGACAACTTCTGGAGCGTTTATACGCTGCGGCTCGTCTCTGTCGTAGTCCACATTCTCTGTACTCTAGGGCCAATAAACTGCAGAGTTTCCACAGGAAAATTTGCTAAGGCCTGCTGGTAGGGGTGCTAGAGCAGTCATCCAGCAGCCAACTGTATTTATGAGTTAAAATTTTTTTTAAAGTTGACAGAAAATGTGCAAATATCACTAGGTAATTATGTGTTATTGGAAGACATGATTTACAATCCCTAAACACCAACTACAAAGTCTTAAAAAGGGCAAACATAAAAGAAATACAATTAAGATAATTTTTTGCACTTCAGTCGTTTCATCCAATTAAAATTAAAGTGTCAAAAATCTTTTGATCTTTTACCCAAAAGATCTTTACCCAAAAGGTCACTTTATTCATTGTAGTTGTTAGCTTGTAGAGAGGTAAAGACAGGCAGTGGTTACAGAGTTGATCATATTATGTTGTCTTTGTGCTTCCAGTCATTTCACCAAAGAGTTCTCTTTAGCTCGTCTTTGTCATCACTGCAAAAACACCTATAATAAATAAACATAGGATTCTTAGCCTGGTAGGGGTCCAAATAAAGCCTGGTCGTAACACAGTCGTTTTGCTTGTCCGCCATGTTCCTCTGCCCAGAACCGTGCGGAAAATTTAGTCGACACTGACGGAGTGGAGAACCGTGGCTTTGAACCGGAATTTGACAGTTTAATGCAAAGCTCACACTGATAACTCGTCTGTCCGCCGAGACACTTCCAGAACTCCTGGACTGCATGGCTGTGTGTGCCGGCGCCTTCGTCCATCAGCTGGACGTAGTCTGCTCGGCAGCCCAGGTCTCTCTTACTCTGGATGAAGTTGGCCAATTCTGACGCCTTTCAGGAAAAACAAAAAGCAAAGATGATTGATATTGCCTCAAGGGAGAAAAATCAGCAATCAAACCGCACCAGACTGATCTCTATGCCGCTCCACGTTCCGGTTCCGTACCTTGCTCTTCTCGATGACATTGGCGAACTCTCCGATCCAGACGAAGCAGTGGTGCGGGGTGACAAGCAAGAAGCAGTCGCCGCTGTTCAGAGAGGAAGCTCTGGGTTCCACCAGGCGGACCTGGACGTGCCGTCGGCCTGGTTTCACACAAACAGACAGGTGGATTATCAGCGGCTACTCTGCTCATCACTGCCTGGATTATCACACGAGAGCCATCAGACCTAAATTGTGCCCGCCGCGATGAAGCTGACACAGTAAATATACCTGTCTAATGATCATCTAAAGCGCTAAAACTTTGGGGACTCCCAGCTAATGGAAGTCAGCAGAGGCTGTGGTCTAAATTTGAAACTGTGAATCCTACCACTGTTCGGCTGGGACAGATAACCCAACAAAGCAGAGCCCCTGCTGCAATGGATTTGCTTTGGATTATGGACAGTGGGGGTTCGGAGGAGCAGATCAGCCCAGGATGGCGTGAGGTGACCTGGGGGGAATGATTTAGAGCCACAGCTGTTGCCAACATACGTGTGAGGGAGATAAAAGAGAGACGCCAAAATAGAGCGAGTCCCATCTCTCCTTTTGGATGTCATCAGCAGAGGACACCCAGGAAGCAGCATCCTTCAGGCTTTGACTGAATCATTTTTCCGTCCTCTTACACAAGTAAATTTAACTGCTGCTGTTGAGTTCAAATCAGTAAGCCTTAATAAGCATTCAAAGTTTTCAATGTGACTGACTTGTGAAGTCATATCCAAAAGGGATGTTAGCACTTAGGTTTCAGATATATTCTTAAAGCTTCTATAAAAAATTATGTTTCCATATTTATTAAAACTGTCACTGTTGTGACAGTATAGAAGACCAAGCTAATCCACCTCCTCCGTGTGCTGCTAATGCCATCTGAAGAGATGCACGGCTCCCAATGACTAACCAGAGTGCCATCAATCACCCTCATGAACGCGATGCTAAATATGCTGCTGGCAGAGAAACAGCTCAGTTACAGATACAGGAAAACGTCATCTGACGTCATCGGTGGCTATGCTAGCTAGCCTTTGTATTCATAGGTTCTGCTGTTGGAAAGAAGCTGCAACGCAGAGGAGGGATGAGCAGCGCACGAACGGGAATGATGGACAGCGCTAAGACCCTCCTCCTGGCTCTGATTGCTTGTTTCTAGAAAGATGGATGTTGACCAATGAGATGAACAAATGGAAGGATGGATTTCTAGGGAGGGATCAACTGTTAGACAGTTGGATAAGAAATACAACCTTAAAATGTTTTTCTCTTGTTATCCACTTGTTTTTATTTCCTGTGCTTTTCCAGGCTTGCTGACATCAGATGCCTTGTTTTCACTTCTCCAGACTCTATACTAAACTTGAGAATTACATCAAGCGGATGTCGTCAGCGCAGGTTTGTTTGTAACTGACCTTTGACCTGAAGCAGCATCAGCTTCTTGTACGGCACGGCGCTGTTGTTGGACGTTTGCTCGGAGATGCTGACGCTGCGCAGGCTGACGCTGCTGAAGTTCTCCTTGCTCGCCAAACCGGCCAGAGCCACTTCAGAAAACCCGGAGTTCTTGTTCGCTAAAGAGAGCACAACAAGCAGACATGAGTACAGAGCTAACTAATTACTAGAGGTGTGCCGATTGATCATGTAGAACTATAACGCTCTGAGAGAAAATGGGAACGTTTGTGTTGCGGCGGAAAATTACTTCAGGGGGTGAAGCACGTCAAAAATGCATCAATACAACGAATCTAATGTGACGTTTAAAAAAAACAAGCGCTTCATAGAGTTTGGCTACACGGTCAGAGTTAGAAAAACGCTAACTGATTTTTATTAAAACTTAAGATTTTATCTGAACTGAACTGGATTTTGGTTGAAACTTGAACTACAACGAATGCAGAGTTATCAGGTTTGATATGTTGGGTTCAGGGTTCCACACAAATCTGGAAATGTTAGGAATTTAAAGTCTGGAATAAACGTCTGGAAAACTATCCATCCATTGATAAAAATGTATAGGAACTGTGGTTCTTCACTGATTTGGAGTTTGCGTGTGCAACGTAGGAACAAAAGGACAAGTGGAGCGGCCAGTAAAGCAGCGCACAACTACCAACACTCACCCGGATTAGCATCACGGTCAGAAAGCCAAACAAATAAACCGAAAAATAATTAATGTCGCTGGTTCTGTTCTCTACGCGCTGCTGGTAGTGATATCTCACAGACGTAGCGCCGCTCAACCTCCACCCGGCAGTGAACTCTCACACCAAACCTCTGCTTAAAGCTGCAGCACGTAACTTAAACTAAACAATTTTAGATATGTATTAAAACTTTCGCTGTCCTAACAGCTATAGTTATTATTTACTATTTTCATATCTCTGAAAATAATCTATCTCCTCTTCCTTCTCCTTGTGTTCTGTGGAATTACTCAGGTCGGTCAGAAGCAGCCAATCAGAACCAGCATTAATCAGCTAGCCAATCAGAACCAGCATTAATCAGCTAGCCAATCAGAACCAGCATTA